>VYZX01022728.1:127947-255388 GCA_013401335.1 Brachypteracias leptosomus
GGCTCCCGACGGCGGACGTAGCGGGACGGCGGCGGGAGAAGGCCGGCGCGGGGGACGAGGGTGTCCCGCCGCCGTCGGGAGCCGCAGGGAGCTGCTCCCCGTGCCGTCGGGAGGTCCCGCTCCCGCCACTCCCGTGTCGCACGGTGCCGCACACCCTCCTCCCCCGGTGCCACCCCCGGTTCCCTCCGCCCCGGGCCGCGCCGCCTGAAAGCCCTGTCGGGGAGCGCCCCAGGGACCGAGCCCCGAGGGCCGGAGGGCCCGGGGGTGCGGGCGGGCTGCGGGACGGCGGAGATGCTCTACGGTTTGACTTTATTAGCCCGAGCAGGGAGCAGGAGTGCAGTTGCAGCTGCAACCCTTGCCCGACGGCGGCCGGAGAGGGGCCCGGGGCCGGTCGTACCGGGAGAGTCCCGGGCTCCCCTCGGGGCCCTTCCTCTCTCCTCCCCGATGGGGATCGGGCCCCCAGCCAGGGCCTGGAGAGAGGGAGAGAAGAGTCTGGGGGTGCTCCGGGCCTGGCTCCCTGCCCGAGGGGACGGGCGGGATGGTGGGCGCCGGACGAGACAGAGCCAGGGAAACTGGGGAGCAACGACAGGCAGCGTGCCTGCCTCCCGCCCTCCCCTCCCTCCTCCATCCTTCTCTCCTCCTCTCCATCCCTCCTCCTCTCCATCCCTCCCTCTCTTTGGGCCCTCCCTCCGGGGCAGGGCGAGGCGGGCCGGCAGCACCGGGGCCCTGAGCGCGGCACCGGGCACCGGGCACCGGCGGGGTGAGGGGCCATTGACCCCCCCCGGTAACACTCCACGCAGGGGGCTGCCCATGCCCTCCCGGTGCAGTGAGACACTCGCACACTCCGACACACAGTCACGACACACGGACACCCGCGCTCACTCACTCCCCTCTCCCCTCGCGACCCACGGGGCTGGGGGGGGCCGTGTCCCCGCGGGGTCCCCCCGGTCTCACCGAGCTGCCCGGTGCTGCGCGGGGGTTTCCATTGGTGGCAGCGAGTGATTCGTGTGCGAGCGGAGCCCGAGCCCGTTCCCCCCACTGCAGCACACCACGATGTGTGAGCGACATTAGCAAACACAATCCCACATTGCATTTAATTTAATTCCACTCTTCCTGCCCCGAGCTACAGCTCCCTTCATTTTCATTTTTCCTCTGAATTCCCACAACTCAGACCTCTTTGATTTCCAGGTTTAATTAACAATGCTCATTAAGTGAATTTTTATTCATTTCTTTTAATATTACCCTGCCACCTGTCTTTAGGAGGCAAGGGCTGATCATTTATTCTAATTTATTTCTATTAAAGATGCCATTTAAGGGAGGGAGGAGGGATGTGCCGAGGTGTAAAGGGCTGATCTATTCAAATCTCTTCATCCCCCTCAAATGCTGCTCAAGGACGCTGCTCCTCAAAGTTCTGTATTTATTTTCCACCAGATCCGTTTCATTTGCTGGGAGAAATTGGATTGGACATGCTGTATTTTGCAGTTATGTTCCAGTTCATTCTTAACGTCCCTTACTCGTCTAGTCTGTATAATGTTGAGTCTTTATTCATCTGAAAGAGGTGAAACTGTGCAAAATTGGGGAAGGAGCTGGTCTGTGCAGGAGCACGAGGCAGGCAGGAGGTTGCTCCCCAGTGACAGCTCGGAGGGAAGTCCCGTTTCCACCCCAAAATGAGGCAGAGCAGAGGGAACTGCAACACTGACAGACAAAGAGAAGGAAAAACAAAAGGCAAAGCTGCCCCTCTGCCACTGACCACGCTGGGCAAACTGGGCTGGTGGCAATGTGGTGAGCTGGGGGCCTGGTGGGGCTGGGGGGTGGATGGGGGGCTCTCACCTCTCCCTTCATGTGTATCTCAGCTCTTCCAGGAGCATACAAGAGGCTGGAGGCTGCAACCTCTGGTTTTGGGGGTCAGCAGCAAAAATACCTATTGAGCAGGGTGGTCGGGGCATGGAAACAAAACTATTGACCCCAGCTCTCTGTCCCAGCCAAAGAGGAACTGGTTCTTCCCCGGGAGCCCAGCCCCATCGACACCTCAGAGGAATGCAGGCTGCTCCTACCCTTTCCCACATCCTCTCCCAGGAATTCAGGTAGGGAACAAGCTCCTTGCTATGGGGCTGGAGAGCTGGGCAGGGCTCTGTGGAGAAGGATGGGGACCCTGTGAGGGGTGGGCAGGGGATGGGGCAGCCCCCTCGCTGCTCAGGCCTCCCACCCTCACCACTGCTCATGGCAGGAGGTTTGTGGGAGGGGGCTGAGCCTGGTCCCTGCAGCACAGCAGCCAAATAACAACCTTATGAAATATTTAATTTTATTGCCAGTGCTTTTGGGGTGATATGAATAAACACTGGGAGATAATGTATGGCACGGTCAGGTTTGCAGTGGCATTATGACATTTAAGCTGTCAAAGCAAAACAGAGTGTGGGTCTGCTCCTCTGGGGCCTTATCCATCTTGTCCAAGCCATGGTGAACAATCATCTCGTTTCTGGAGAGCTCGCCCTGGTGTTGGAGATGCACTGGGAGATAAAGCACAGTTTGCTCTGGGTACAATCCTGTTCCGTGCTGGGATCTCGAAGTGCTGTGGCAGAGAGGGGACGTGAGGTGATGCCATCATCCACCTTTTGGGCACTAGAGGATTGATGCTCGTAGGTGCCAGCTGCTGGTGGTAGAACCTGTGGTGGGCAGGTCGTTTCCACCAGCTCCAGTGTTTTCTCCCCCTGAATGTGCTGAGCTCCCTGTTGTCAGAGCCCGGCAGTCTTGGGGAGGGAAAATGGCCTTTTAGGGGTGCTGTGTCTGAGAATGTGCTTGGAAAGTGGTGTCCTGGGACAGGAGAGCCCTGATATTGCTCAAGGACCCCTTGAGGATCTACACAACACATCTCCTCAGGTAACATCCCAGACAAGGCTGGTGTCTCACCCCATCATCTGTCAGCTCACAGACAGACAGGGGGAGCGTGTTTCATATGATGCAAAGAAACAAGAATATGATGAGCCACCAGGTCTCTGGGAGGGTCCAGCTCTGGCAAGGTATGGGTGGCCCTTGTCACACCTGATGGGACTTGCTGTTGAAGAATGTGAGAATGAGGGACAGGTGCTTCTCTCCAGGCACCTGCTGGTGGCCAAACCCTATTGGCCTGGTGAGGAATAAATGGGAGGACTTCCTCAGGCTCTTGGTTTGCTCCTGGGTAGCCTGTCTGGCAATTAAAGACCTGCAGGCAAAGGTCTCTGGGTCTTGAACAGGGTCCTGCAGGCCCAGCCTGGACCTCCAGCCAGGTGTTGTGGAAGCCTTGTTCATGGGAAACCCACACCCTGTGCCCGGAGGCAGAGCAGCACACAGGACTGGGAATTGTCCAAGGTAAAGTGTTTGGGGCTTTGGGTGGGTTTTCTGAGTATCTGAAGTACACTTCTGGCTCTCCCAAGGGGCTGTGGTGCAGGGACGAAGTGTTCCTGCATGGATGGGGAGGTTCTCCCAGCCCACCCTCCAGCTCTGCTCTTTTCCAAGGCCGGGAAGCTCATTTGAGTGTTTCTTGCACCACTTTTTTCTGGTAGCACCTTTGTTCCAGCTTGTATCCACTTCTCAGGGCTGTGCTGGAAAGATCAGAAGGGTCCTTTTCTTTAGCAAGAGTAGATGCCTCCTCTCCAGCTGTGTCCTAAAGCAGCGAGCTGAAAACATGGTGTAAATCTGAGTATACCCAGCCCTGCTTTTGAGACAGCTCCTCCCTGGATTTCTCTCTCAACCAGACTATTCCTCAGCCTGGGGGACACAAGTTTTGCGGCGCCTTGGTCTGGCAGAGCCGGTCCCGGCGAAGCTGCTGCTCCCAAAGAGCTCCTCGACTGACACCTGGTGGAAAAGCTTCTGCAGCCCGGGCAGGGAGCTCAGCCCCGGCCAGGGCCACCTCCGCCAGCCCCGCTCCCCAACACCCCGTCCCCGCTGCTCTTTCGGGGGGTTTGATGCTCAGGCTCAGGGGGTACCCCAGGGCTGGCAGCCCAGGCTACAACTGGTTTACTCCCATTGTACGCCCGGCCTTTCCACAGAGCAAACTCCTCCTTGGTCACCAGGGAGGTGTCACTCTCATTTCTGCTCCTGCAGCCCCTACCTGAAGGCTCTGAAGAGCTCAGGCTTTGATTGAACCCTTTGCCTCCCCAGAGTGGAAAACTCCCCCCACACACCCCCTGGGCAGATACAAATCCCTGTGGCCTCGGGCAGGTGTTTTATGGGACAAAAAGTGCAGCAGCAAGAGCTACTGTGAAGGTTTTCTAAGCATGACTTTGGGATGAAGGTACCAGTCATGGGTGTGAGCAGGGGGGTTGTCACAGGGGCCTTTGTGCATCTTCACAGCAGAGGGGACAGGTCTGTGTCAACTTACAGAGTTATTCTCACTGTTATCAGTGAATTTTAAAGTTTTTTCCTGTTCCTGCCTTTTGCAACCTTCTACGTGTAGTGCCAAGGGCTTAACTAATGTGTGACATAAAAATGAGGTGACATCCTGAGGGGCTTATTGTGACCAAAGTGGAAGGGGAAAGTGACCTCCCAGTGGCCTGGGCAGGAATAAATCCCAACACTGCAGGAGTATGAAAAACACAGCAACAGAAAACATCTTTAATGTTAAAAACAGGCTGGTTTTAGAAAGAAACACTGACAGGTCAAGCAGGAGCATGTTGAAATGTTCTGAGGCAGCAACAGCTCTGCAGAGCAGGTTGTGGACAGTGCAAATCCCACTGAGCTCAGGTTTATTACAAAGTTTGGTCATTTCGCTGTTTTTTTTGTACCCACCTGGCACCAAAGGGTGGGTGAGAGATGTTGAACAGATCTGGTGCAGGTTCTGGTTTTGTTTCCCACCCCAGGGTGCTCTGGCTCTTCATGGCTCAGACAGACACTGTTCCAAAGCTGCCATCCCATAGAGGTTGGCCCACTCCTCACCGTGGTGTGCCAGGATGAGGTCCCTGCAGGGCTTGCTGGCCCTGGCCAGCTCCACCAGCACACCCTGGAAAGCACCGATCAGCTCAAAATCCACCGAGGCTGGAGTGACACGGGTGAGGAGCCCACAGAGGTCCTGCAGCCAGCGTGCCTGGAGGATGGCCTGGGGCAGGGCAGGGAAGAGGGGGACACAGCCAGCCAGGGCCTGCATCCCCAGGAACCACAGCTCCTGCAGCTCTGCCCAGACCCCAGCGTAGGTGGGTGACACGGCCACGGCCAGCCCCTCACTACCAGGGTCTGCCTGGGTGGTGTGAGCCTCTGACAGGAAGAGAATGGCTGCTCTGAAAAACTCCTTGGCAGGCTGGGACTCCTGAAGAGCTGGAAGAGAAAGGAGATGAATGATTCAGTCAAACATCTGCCTTTCTGGCATGGGACAACAGCCCTGGAGCCACATGGAGCACCAAGGACTTCAGGGGTCTCCCTCCTAAGACATGGAATCATTTAGGTTGGAAAGGACCTCCAGGGTCATCAAGTCCAACCTTTGTCCAGCATCTCCCTGACCCCCAGACCATGTCCCAAAGCTCCACATCTACTCGTTTGATGAACCCCTCCAGGGATGGTGACTCCAGCACCTCCCTGGGCAGCCTGGGCCAATCCCTGACCACTCTGTCAGTAAAGAACTTCTTCCTAATGTCCAACCTAAACCTCCCCTGGTGCAACTTGAGGCCATCACCTCTTGTCCTGTCATTAGTTACTTGGGAGAAGAGCCCAACACCAGCCTCACCACAACCTCCTTTTAGGTAGTTGTAGAGAGCAATGAGGTCTCTTCTCAGCCTCCTCTTCTCCAAGCTAAACCATCCCAGTTCCCTCAGGCTCTCCTCATAGGTAGAGCTTGCTGGGTGTCCTGGTTTGAGTTGGAACCAAACCAACCCTGTTCAGGGATTCTACTTCTCAACTGAGTCTCTGCTCACTCACTGCTCCAACAGGAGCTCTTGGTACCTGCTGAGCTGGCGAGGATCCTGGCCAGCATCAGGCCCAGCGTGGCAATGTTGGCTGCCAGAACCAGGTGATCTTTCTGGGGCAGCAGAACTGGAAGAGACTTCAGCAAGATGTCCATCAAGGAGGAAAAGCTTTTGTCTCGCCTAGAGAGAAAGGAAATCCTGAGGTAAGTTTCCTGGGCAGAGCCAGAAGCACCTGAAAATGCTAAGGTTATACACAGCACCAAAAAAGTCATGGTGTTGGTGTTGAAAAAGGGACATCCCTTCTTCAGCAAAGTGTCCTGAAAGATCCTGTGAGCTCAGTTCACAAGACACCCACTGGTGATCTCAGAGCAAGCTCCTGCAGCTCCTACCTGACAGAGTCTGGTGCAGTCACAACGAGGTTGAGGAAAATCCCACTGGCAGTCTGCAGACTCATCTCAGTGCTTGTCAGGGGAGCCAAGGACCCGGCCTCAGAGCTCAGCACCTCCCACTGATGCAAGAAGTACTCACAGAGCAGGGCTGGTGCCCCTTCTGAGATGAGGATGTCCCGGGGCCTGTCCTCTGCTGTTAAATGGCAAAAGCCAGGTAGCAGAAATCTGGAAGGAGAAAGAAATGGGGAACGTGAGGCAAAATGGGTCTAAACTCTGTATTTATATCCATTTAGGGGGAAAAAAGAGCCACAGAATTAGCACTGCAGGGAGGAAGGAAAATAGAAAATATTTGAGCAGGTTGGTGCTAAAATGGATCAACTCTGTGCTTAAAATACACACCTCAGAGCATCCCGGGGTAAGTCAGAGCCCCCTGTGCTGAGCAGCTCTGGCTGGGGAAGATTTGCAGCGGGGCTGCTCTCTCTGAAAAGCTTCTTGGCATAACGGACAAGGAAAGGCAAGAGCTCACAGATTTCCTGCCTGAGGGAGGATGTCTCTTCTGCCATCCAGGCTCCGAGGACTCGAACAGAAGCAAATACGAAAGGATCCTGTAGCTCTTCTTGTTTGACCTGCATGAAGAATGGAAAATGATGTGTTAGGGCTGTTGTTTCAATGAGCTACCCTGGGTATAAGACCACAGGGGGGCAAGATGCATGTTTTGCTCTACACAGCTACAGACACAAGCTGCTGAGCACCCGTTAAGTGTTCCAGAGAAACCCCCAGAAATGTGTTCTTTCCTCAGAAGTCCTGCATCACCTGTTTCAAGTAGAATATTACAGCTCCAAATGCCTCCTCCATGATCCTCATGAGCTGCATTTTCTGTGCCTCCTCCAGCAGTGGTTTCTCCTCTTTCAGGCACTCCTGGATCCCCATCTCGATGAGGACGTAGCAAGCTGTCACCATTTCCTTTTTCCCCTCCTCCTCCAAGGGGTCTGGCTCCTCCAAGGTCAGACGGACCTCCACACAAGCCAGGTTCACCAGCAAGGCCAGGAACTTGCTTCCAGCACTCCCTGCTGGGATCCACTCTGACCCACAGGCCTGCACGAGGCAGGCAGCAAGCTTCAGAGCAGGGTCCCTCTGCGACTGGCTGAGTTTGCTGCCCAGAATTTTAGCCAGCCCCTTGTAAAGTCTCCTGAGGCACTCAGAGCCCTGCGAGTCCTGCGTGAGAGGGGGTGACAGGGGGATGAAGTGGGGCAGAACCTCACACAGCTCAAATTTGGTCATGTCTTCACTCTTGAGAAAATCCTCGGAGAGCTTGCTGAGCACGGCCAGGAGGTGTGGAGCATCTCTCTGCCAGCACTTCTCCTCTGCTATGGCCAACAGCCCCAGGAGCAGTGCCAGGGCACGCTCAGAGCCATAACTGCAGTTCATGTAGGCCTGGCACAGGGCAGGCACTGTCCCTTTGGTCACCAGCTCTCGGGGGCCCCTGGCAGTGGCCAGGACAGCGCTCAGGCACTGGTACACATCATCCACCATGGACGTGGCGTCGGGAGGGCAGGGAGAAACCAGGACGTCGTTGAAGGTTGGGATTTTGTTGAGGATCTGGGAGTGCCCAGCCAGGTCTGGGTCGGTGCAGAAGCATGCCAGCAGGGTGAGGCCCAGGGCCCTGAAGGTGTGCTCGGGGCAGCCATCCGGGGGCTGCCTGGAGGTGAGCAGGCGGTTGGGGAACGTGAACCCAATCGCGTCAAAGATCTGGCGACGGGTCCTGGCGTCGACTTCTCCAGCTTTGACAGCTTTGGTCACCTGTGAGGGAACACAGGGGTGAGGGCACAGCACTGCAAGAGGCTTTGCTAAGGGCAACAAAGCTGAAAGGTCTCAAGGATAAGTCTTATGAAGAGTGGCTGAGGGAACTGGGGGTGTTTAGCTTGGAGAAGAGGAGGCTGAGGGGGGACCTTATTGCTCTCTACAAGTACCTAAAAGGAGGTTGTGGGGAGGCTGGGGTTGGTTTCTTCTTACAAGCCACATCTGACAGGACAAGAGGAAATGGGGTTAGGTTAAACCAGGGGAGGTTTAGGTTGGACATTAGGAAAAACCTCTACATGAAAAGGGTTGTCAGGGACTGACCAGGCTGCCCAGGGAGGTGGCTGAATCACCAACCCTGGATGTATTTAAAAGCCATCTAGATTTGGTGCTCAAGGATATGGTGTGGAAGTGGGCCTGGTAGAGAGAGATAATGGTTGAACTCCATGATCTTAAAAGTTCTTTCCAACTAGAGCAATTCTAAATTTACAGGATTGAGTGAGGAAAATAAGAAGCCTGAATAGTGTTCATTAGCACAGACAACTGAACCCCTGAGCACCTTGTTGATGGGAACACTGAGGGCATCGCTGAGGGTGGCGAGGGTCTGGCCCAGGTTGCCCAGAGAGGGTTTCGCCGTCCCCCCGCCCGCCCCAAGGCCCTGGCGCCCCCGGTGCCGGCCCCGCCGCAGATCCTCACCAGCAGCAGGGCTGCGAACTGTTCGCTGTCGTTTCTCGCGTCCCGGAGCACGTCCAGGCACCTCCTCAGCGTCGAGCTCCTGTCCCCGCACTCGGCGGCCATGGCCGGGCAGGTCGATCAGCACGGCGGCTTCCTCTGCCCTTTCCCTCCCTAGCGTCACGTGCACGGCCCCGCGCCACGTCGCAGCCAATCCGCGCTCCGCTCTCCGCGCAGCCAGCCAATCTCCAGCCGTCTTGTTGGGCAGTCCCTGAAGCCACCGCCCCCCAGCGGCCTGTGGGCAAATCACCTGTGNGGCGCTCCGCGGCGGGGCCTCCGCCATGGCCGTGTCCGGCCGGGCGGGCAGTGCGGGCCGAGCCCCGGCCCCGAACCCCGGGGGCAGCGTGGACTGAGCCGTCCGGTGTGGCGGGGACAGCCCCGTGGGAGCGAGGGGCTGACGGGGAGGGGGATCGGGAAGTTTCCGTGAGGACCTGTTGGCTGAACGGCCGCGGTTTTACACCTCCCGTCGGGAAGTTCCCCCGCTGAGCCCGAGCCCGTCCCCGTCAGCGCTCCCGCAGCTCTCGGGCTTTGCTGCCGGGCAAAGTGAGAATCCTTCGGGCTTTACAGACGATGAGTGTTGGAATCTGTAACAAAATTCCCTTTGGATTCTTCAGAAATAGCAGATTTATCTCCTTGTGCCTAATGGTTCTGTGTTACTAGTTAAAAACAGATCATGTTTATTACTTGTGAAATAATCAATGTTCTCTTAGCAATCACCTGGAACTAATTTAACTTTCATTAACGTATCATGCTGTGAAAGAGCTTTTAGCAGCAGAAAGGCTGAGAAGGAGCATCAGTGCTTTTGTGATCTCTGCCACACAGCAAAATCGAGGGCAAACCAGGACTTCAGCCCCGTGTTTCTCAGCAGTGCTGCCTTCTTGTTGCTCTTCATTTGTGGCTGGTACCAGCCAGTGCCAACATGCAAACAGTGACATCGCTGGGCAGATGTGCTGGGTGGAGCAGAGCCTGTGCCATACTCAAGGGGCTGCCTCTCTGTCCATTCCCTGGGGCATGTTTGGAAGTCCAATAAACTGTGATAATGGATATTTTGCCACTGACAGTGTTGGGGTCCAGAGGAGGAAGTCCCCAGGGTGCTGGAAGGGCCCCACTGCAGTTCAGCACTGGAAACTTTGCTGCTTGGATTTCATTTTAGTATCACGAGCTGATAGTGACTTGGCAGCAGCTGGAGTGAGTCACAGCAGATAAGATACCAGGTTCCTTTTGCTTTGCCAACGCTCCGTGCCCTTGTAGTGCTGACTGGATCTGTGCAAGAACCTGTCAATGGCCAGGGGATGTCCTGAGTTTGGTGTCTCCTGTGTTCCTAGAACCCTGCTGCTGCCCACAGAGGCCATGGAGAAGAGCTTGGAAGCCAAGTCCAGCATTAGCGCCCGATTTCTGTCACGACACTGCCTGGGGAAACCTGCGAGGGAGCTGAGAAGTCTGCAGCTGTTGTACCTGTGTGCTTGCCTCTGTGCCTTGTGCTCCTCAGCAGGTGACTCTTTTGTTCTCTCGGGGCCTGTCTCTGTGGTTTTTATGGTATTTATCCCTCTCACTTACTTAAAATATTCTGAGAATGAAATTATTTGCTGCTAGACGTTGCAGCTGGTTTGAAAAGCAAACAAGCCCCTGCCTTAGTAGTTACTAAACAAGCTGTCAAAGGGGTAAGAGAGATGTGGGGCATGATTTCTTGTCATCTGTAAAATGATTTGAGTATTCCTTAGATGAAATTAAGTTGGGAAGGCAGGAATGTTTTTTATCCCTCAGCTGCTCAACGCTCTCCCCCAAGGCAGTAGGTCAATAACCTCTATTTGCCTACAGGCCCCTGCTGTGTTTGTTGTTTCAGTTTCCTGCTCAAACTTAAGTAACCAACCTCCTGCTCAGCTAAATAACCTGGTTAGTGGCTTCTATAGAAGTGTTTCATGTAGTGGATTGTGGGGTTGGTTTGGTTTTTTCCTAAAGTACAGATTCTGACTTTTCAGAGGGACTTGTTAAGTGAGCATTTGGAGGTCACATCTTCCCCAAGAGCTGGGATTTTTCCCATGTAGCATTCACCAGATCTTAGTGAAGAAAGTTAATGTGCCTTTTTTCCCCTTTTTGTTCAAGTTGCAGTGAATTAATTGATTTGAGGCAATGGCTACCTCACTATATATCAACCAGCTCAACAGCTGCCAGCAGCTTTCTGTTGGCTGGAAGGTTTCTGTGCCTTAGTGGTCGGAAGATTTGAAAAGGGGGTTGGTTTGCTTTGTTCCTCAGTGGTGTGGACATGTTCTCTAGGCTTCTGCAGCGTGTTCTGGACATGCTGCTGTGTCTGAGGGCTGCTCTGCTGGGGAGAGTTCAAACCATGGAGGCTGATCCATGTGTGGAAATAAATGTAATTATATCTGACGTAGTTTTCCTGATGTGGACACTTTTTCCATTGTACAGTTTTGTTCCCTTGGTCTTGTTTGTGTCGCTAAGGCAGCAGTTTGTTAAACTGAGAGGGAGTTATGGCTGCCTAGAAATTAGTGTGATCATGCAGACTTACGTAAGAAAAACTATGTTGGCATAATTGGTTACATGTGACAGATTTAAAAAGTCCGTAGAGTCAAGTCTTTAATCATTAATCTGATATCAGGGGGGATTAGCTGCCTGGGCAAGTCCATGAACCTGAGTTTATTAATAGAAGCTCTTCTTGTCTGTTCCATTCCCCTGCTGCTCAGCAGAGCTGTGAGTAGCATTGCTGGGACAGGAACAGGAGCTCTGAGAAGAGCAGTGGTTTTTATACTGAAAATAAAAGACAAAAACAATATTATGGATGTGACTAAACCCACCCACGTGCAGGTGTCCTGTGGTTTGTGTTCTGCTGGGCAGCAGGAACTGTAACTTTGCTGGTACCCACAGCAACCTTCTCCTGTTTGGTGCAGGCCAAACTGTGAATGGAGAAGATGCTCTTGGAATTCCCCGAAATAGTGTTGTTCTTCCATTTCTTTCTTGTTTCTCTGAGTCTGGAGTGTGTGTGGGTACATACACCCACCTTTTGTGTGCATACACCCCCCAGCCCATGCTCTGACCTGGTGCCAGGTGCTTGTCCCTGCCTGTGGGCACAGTTGTGCCAAGGTGACTGTCAGCCCTTCACTTCAGGCTGGAATGAGGTCAGTGGTTGCCCTGGGCACACAGGCTGCCCAGCTGCTTGCTCTCCAAGTGTGTTGATGGGGTGTGAGAAGGATGGTGATGGTTTTAAAGGTGCTGGTGTCACCTTCTCTCTCTGAACATATGCAAAGTTTCATTTACACCTTGGACGTGGCTCCAGTGAAGAGCTTCCCCTCCTCCTGCACTGCTGTGGGTTCAGACACCCCCAGGGAGCTCTGGCTGCCCGTGCCTTGGTCAGAGATCCCGAGTGCATTGTGCTGCAGCAGATGTGAGCTTTCCACAGCCTTATCCTCAGGCTGCCTTTGCTGAGCTGGCTTCACAAGGAGCTATAAATAACACTCTTGCTTCCTCCTTTCTGCTGCCTCAAAACTAAACTTTTCTTCATGGTGATGTGAGTTCCCTTTTTGGGTTGAGATTCCACACAAAAGGTACCTGAGTATGGCCACTGTCCCTCGTTTTAAATGAGGGGCTAATCCATTCTGGGTAAGAAAACCACCATATGTGGATACCTTTAGTGATCAGGGGTACAAAAGCTGTTACACCTGCCATGGTGTTTGGGATAACCGAATGAGGACCAAGTCTGTCCTTCGTCTTCCCCACTTGCTTTCTTTGGTTGTGCAAGGTTATAAAATTATATAATAATTTCAAATCAGACTTCTTTATTTTAATGGAGAATAAAGTTTCCTATTTGTGTTGTGTTCAAGAGCTCCATCCTTGCCAGGCAGGGAGCCAGGTCTGGAGCATATTTTCCAGCTCCACTACTCAGAGTCCAGCTACAGAGTTTGTAAAGTAATCTTCCAGTGCCCTATTATCCCTCGGGTGCTGAACACAGCACAGTCGAAGAGTCCCACAGGTCACTGGTCTATTTTTAGGGAGTCCTTAATCTGCAGAGCTCTGAATTTTGGAAGCCTTTAATCCATTGATCCCTCCAAGCACTCTAATTTTTCATGCTAAAGGGAAAAAAAAATCCATATGCAAAGGAGTTGATTCTTCACCACTGATCTGAGATCTGACTCTTTAAAAAAAAAAAAAAGAGAAGTTTGACATAATTTGTGTTCCAGAAAGCACTACGGTGGAGGGGGTGGTGAGGATGGGACTGGCAGAGCTCTTCTAGAAGATGTAACGACTTCTCAAGTGAAGCAATTACAGTCAAAACAAGTGACTGACCTCAAAAAGCAGCATGAAAGAGGAAAAAATGCCTTTGTACTCTGAACCAAGTTTGTGCTGTTTCCAGAGCTCTCCTCTGAGGCAGAGTATGGGCAGAGGCAGCGCTGCTGGAGGCTGCACCCATGGTCCTGGGCTCAATTGCTGGCTCTGAACTTGCTGTGTAACCTCAGCCTCACTGGTCAGGCTGTGCCTTAAAGTCTCTTCTGAAACAGGAACATTTCTGGTTTCACTTCTTTTGTTGTAGGTGGCTTCAGGCCCTTTACTCTCAGAAAGGGGGGTGGTCCCTTTGGTAGCAGCACAGATCATGGCTTAAAATCTCCAGTACTGGTTACAGGGGCCAGGTATTTCTCTAGATGCTGGGAAGCCCCCTTTTTACTGTGCCCTCTCTCCCACATTACCCCTTGTGCCCTAAATTCATCTTGACAATAATGATGAGGATCCACTGCTTTAAAGGACTGAGAATTGTCTTCCCTCCCCTTTCCCAGATGCAGGCTGGAACAGATCTAGATGTGAGCCAGGGAAGGTGCTGTTTGGCCGCTGGCGCTGGTGGGAACATCACCATTTCCAGCTTCTGGAGGGATCCCATTCCCTACGGTCCTGCCAGGCTGCCTGCTGCCACAGCCCCACCTGTGATGCCTTTTGGTTCTTGGGAAATACGTGCATCCAGGTGAGCTGCACCATGCCTGGCACGTGTCAGGCCAGCAGGACTGGCTTCTCTGAGGCGGTTTTGGTGGTTTTAAAGAAATCCAAAAGCACAGAGCACTCCTTAAAGCTTCAAACAGAAGGCGACGTGGAGACCCGCGTTCACAAGTGGTTGGACTGGGACAGCCCTGTCCAGAGGAGAAAAAGACTGCGGAGGTCACTGCAGAAGTGGAGCTTGGCAGGTGAGAGGGTGGAGCTCCTGGAAAGGGACATGGCAGCAAACCCCAGCGCCGAGGCTGCGGCTGGAGCGTCCAACAGCAGGTCCAGGGGCAGCCGGAGCGAAGCAGAGCACCGGAGGGACCACGTGCTGAGGCGCCTGGTGGCAGACAGGCCTGGTCCTGACAACCATCCAAGTCAAAGGAAAGACTCCTCGAAAAATGGAGAGAACCCAAGAGAGCAGAAAACCAAGAGCCCCATCCCTCCCAAGAGCAATAACGTGAACAGATCGAGGGATGTGGATGGGGTTGGCCTGTCACAGGTAGGTGTCAGTGCTGGGGCTGGAGGGGGGTGGCCTTGGGCAGCTCTCACCATCCTGCTTCGTGTAGATTTTGATTTAAGCTTGCTCAAGTGATAGGACAATTTTCTAGGTGCCTATTTTCAGCCTCCTGTCAACAAAGCAAGGGCAAGGGTTGGGTTTTCTGTTTGGTTTTTTGAGGGATGGTTGTTTTTTTTTTTTCTCCCATCCTCCTAGTTGGGATAAACTCTTTGGGAAGGGGAGATGGAGGTCATGATAATGTTTATCCTTGGTATAATCACAGAGTGCAAATGAGAAGGAAAGGTGAGATGTGATGTCAGTGGGAAGTGCCGGGGAGTTGAAAACTGTTACCTGTAAAAGTACCTTTTTGGATCCACAAAATGAAATAAGCTGTTTTCCTTTGAGTGCTGAACGGAGGCAGTTAAAGACATTATTTTATAGAGTCATACATAGTTTCCAGTGTACTTTCAGGTCAGCCTGTTTGCTTGAGTTGGCATCTTTTTTGTTCTGTTTTTGGAGAGTGTTTCAGTTTCTCAAATCCACAGAAGCTTATGTTGGCACTGGCTGAATGAAACCAGTTCAGTCTCTGCTCCAAACAGGGACAATGTTAAGCTAGTAAATCTAGGTACGAGTCTTAAAGGGCAGCTGGCACATTTGGATTGTTAAATGATGTTTCCATTTTTAAATCTGCAACTAGTTTTTTGACCCTTATCATCCAAAAAAATCCCTGCACTTGTGGTGGTGAAATAGAAAAAATTCTGCTTTGTGAAACTGTTCCCAAAATACCTTTTGCCACATTGCCAGGATTTGGCGCCGCTGCAGCCTGATGCTTTTCCTGTAGTTACCTTCTTGTTGTGAAACTCAACTGAATTTTTCTCTCCCTCTTATTCAAACCTTGGTTCCAGGTAGGGCTGTGACTGGCCTGAGCCACCACCCTGCAGAGCAGGATGTGGAGAGCAGCCAAGGGACACTGCTGAGAGCTCTGGGGCAGCTCGGGTCTCAAATCATGCACTGAAACTTTACAAATGTTTGATTTCTCCAGAGCCCAGCAGCATTTAGGGCTCACTCAAGATCTCAGCTTTCTCTCTCCCCTGCAGTGTTGCAGCATTTCCATCCTGCCTGTTCTTTCCTCCTAATATTTGAGGTTTACACAGTGACCTCATTCTCTCAGCTGTTTTACATCCAATATCTGGGAAGGCTCCTTCACAGCCAGTCTTAACATGTCTTCTGTTGCTCTTGGGCAATAGTTTTATCTCCCTGCTCATTTTGTTGCATTCTGAGTTGTCACATCATTACTGTTCAGTCCCTGTCCACTAAACTGGTTGCAAAGATTAAATTGCATGGATTAATTGGCTTCTGAATATTGCTGAGTATCCAGGATTTCCCATCTTTAGGAAGTGCTCCCATTAAGGTGCACTGTTGGATGTGTGCTGGGGGAGGGTTTTTCTTCCCCTTACTGGTTTTTGCTATTAAGGTGTGTATCTCTTGACAAAATGCAGGTTCATCAAAGTAAAAAGCTCTTACTAACACATACTGGCTGTGATGGAATTCCCAGCAGTCACATTTCTGGGGTTTAGGATAGAGTCTTTTGAGGAGGGGAAAGATTTAAAAATCCACCTTAAGAGGAGTATGGAGCTGAAGTTGGTCCTGCCCAGCCCTGGGTTAATTCCTTGATTATTGAACCATCCAACTTTCACCTACAAAATGCAAGGACAGCTGCAGAGCTTGTCTTATATTTCTGATCAGAGAGGAGTTTAATTTAGGCCAAGGATAGAACATTGAAGGCTGTGCACTTGGGGCATGGCCAGGCTGTGCAGGAGGAGGTGCTGGAGCAGGAGTCTTCCAAGCTGAGTTGTTTACGGGCCAAAATAAGTTACACACATGCTGAATTTTGCCTGGGTTGGATTAGGTCCAGTCCATGGAGCACATGGCTTCAGGAGGTGGATACTGTGTGCCTTGGGAAGGTGGGGACAGTACTGGATCACTGCTGCAAGCCAAGCAGCTCATATCTGGGACCATCAAACATCAAGTGGGAAAGGACATTTGGGGTCAAAGTGACTCTTAACTCCTCTCTACAAGATTTCATGCTCCCCTCCTCTGATGAGCGCTGAATATGTGCAAGGCAGATCTTTTCCTTTGCTCCTGGAGACTCGAGGAGAGGGCAAGGGACAGTTTTAGGTAAATGTTGCCTCACTGAGGTGTGATTTTGCCCTTGCAGCCCTGACATCTCCACAGCTCTCTGCAGTGTCCTGTGCTCGTGTGCGTTAATCTGTGGTTTTACTGTCCCCACACAACGGAACCAGAGTCAGATGAAGGAGAGTGCACCAGGTAAACCACAGCTCAGCAGCCCCTGCCCAAGGAAGAGAAATTTTTGCAAACAATATTTGTGGTCACTCTGTAATGGTTTGAGGTGCTACCCACTTTTTCTGTGTCTTAAAGGTCTTCACAGACAGGACACCTAAGCCAAAAAGAGCCTATTTTGTAAGTTCAGACCATGTTTAGCAAAGTAAGGACCATTTAAATTTTAAAAAAAACTAATAAAATTGCAGGTCACTGGTATTTTTCTTTCAAGAACTTGGCTTCATCGTGGATTCTGATGCACACAGCTGCTCTGGTTCCACCTTACAGATGTAGGACTCTCAGACATGGGCACCAGGTCACTTGTCCCAGGCCAAAGGCAGTTAGGGGTCAGAATCAAGTGTGTGACACTCCTGTGCTCACTCAGGCCAATATGTCACTTCTCTATTTTCTGATAAGACAGGACAGCTGCCAAACTTCTAGTCTCCTCCTCGTTTATCCCCAAGAATGAAATCTTCTGTTCTTTGCTTTAAAGAATGTAGGGTTATGGAGTAAAGATAAGAAATGTCTCAGCTTGCAAGCATTAGAGGCATTCTTGGCTGTTATGTTGCCCCAGGCAAAGCTTATCTAATTCAGGCTCTCCACAGACATTTGGCTGTCAATTCATCCTGAAGACTTCTGGGAGGAAGAGGATCTCTCTTAACTGTAAAGTGGCATTTTTTTTTAGGTATTAAAAAGTGAGTCAGGGAAGCATCTGGCTCACTGAAAAATATTACCAAGCAAAGTGGAGGCGAGGCTGCTGTGCCCAGGAGGGGGATGCTGGTCTCCTGCCTGTTTGGTGGTTGTTCTTGTGTCCATAACACTAGCAAATAGTGCTTGATTCTGTGGTCCAGAAAGCTGAGCTGTTAATCAAACATACAAATGAATTGAGATGTTCTAAATTCTATGACTGAGGGAAAATGAGCTGAGATGCAGGGAGAGGAAATGATTTGCCCAAGACTGTAAAAAGTAAAAACCTTCTTGGCACCTTCCTTGCTTCTCTGGGCCTGGCTGGCAGCTGAGTACGTGCAGCACAGGGTTAGATTTACAGCTGGAATCTGGTGTTTTCTGAAGCCCAACCCATTTGCTGACCAGGATGTTGCCCACCCTGGTCTAGAGCATTGTTCCAAGTCCTGTTTCCTGGACTGAATGCCAACAGTGTGGTGTAAAAGCTTGAGAATATTTCCTGCCAGCTGAGCTTTTGATCAGCTCCTCTAGTAGAGAATAGTGAGGGGCAGTTCAGCTCCAAAACAATTCCTGAGTCAAAGATGGTAAATGGCTCCATTTGAAATATTTAGCAGATGTTCTCAAAATAGTCAGCTGGAGAAGACGTGCTGCACACATGGACTGCATGGTGGAAGGTGAATTGTCAAGAGCATTGCCTGACAGGCTGGGACCTGGAATGGGGCTAGGTGCTGTGAAAGGAATTTTCCGATGAAAGGGAGGAAATTGTTCCTGCCACTTTGATTATTTTCAATAAAGGGGCTCATCCTGTGTGGATGTGAGGAAACCTCCTGCCCCGAGCTGGGCTCCCTGCCCCAGCACCATCTCCTGTGGCATGCACACAGGGAGCTGCTGTCAGGTCACCTTGCTTTGAAGAGATGTTCTCAAATACATTTCCTCTTGCTGCAACGATTCGGTTATTACATAAAAATGCCATTGCAATCCTCCTGCTCCGTGCTTGCCAGCCACACAGCTTTAGAAAAAGGAATATATGGCCAAGATAAATGACCCAAATGAACCCCCAGTTCCTGGTCCCTGTTTTTTCTTCCGAATTGTCCCCCCACTATGTTCTTTTCTCACTGCAATGTTGAGCCTAAATCTTCTGTCACGTTTCACACGTCAGCAGCCATGATACTTAAAATTAGCTAAATCTATGGTCTTGAGTGGAGTTCAGCTGAGCCAGAAATGACCTGTCTGCTGTGGAGAAAGAACAGGGAGAAATAATTCAGGAAAGAGGAAGCAGTAAAACATCCTGCTTCTGGGAAAACCCAAGCAGGGACACTTTATTCTCCTCAGCTGGAGGAGAAGTGCAGTTTAAACACGGTAGAACAACTGATGTTCAGTGCTCAAGCCAAACTAAGACGCTTGTTCCTTTACAGATCCACACAGGAACATCTGCTCCAGAACCACCAGTGCTGACTACCTTCTCCAGCCCTGCAGCCACAGGGAAGACTGAGACAGGGCAGCCAGATGATGCTTTGGTCCATCCTGACTCCTCAGATGAGCTGCCCACGGGCAGCCCCGTGCTGGTGAAAAGCCCAGGGAAGGTGCAGACACCCACTTCTGTGCCGAGTGGAGCTCCCACCAATGGCAGTGTTTCTACAGCCCAGCCCAACACTGTCACCTCACCAAGCACCACTGCCACCACCCCAGGTGAGGACATGCACTGCTCCAGAACCTCAGCTCTCCAGGTTTTTTTTTCTATGCATCATTCCCAGGCCTAATAATAAAAATAAAGCACATAGGAGGGGAAGAGAAGTGTGAGAAGGCCAGGAGGTACTTGTAAGAAATGCAGTAAACTTCTCTGCTTGTTATTAGCATTATGGTAACCAGAAAATGTCACTGACCAGAGTTTTCAAGTGTTTACTCTGTAGCCTTTAAAAACAAACTACCTGTCAATTTATTGGAAATGGAATAGCAAGAAAATTCTTAAGCAGGGATTGAAAAGAAAATACAAATAAAAGGAACAAGTTTGTGTTTTGAGTTTCCATACTCAGTGCAGTAGCTATGCAGATTAAAAAAAAAAATTCTCTTAGCCCCAGGCAGTTTTTTGAAAAAGAAATACCTTGGATTCTTCATATATTTGTGAGGATCTGGGGTTGTGGTAAATAGCAGTGTTTGTCTTGCTGTGCCACGAGACTGCAGCTGGCTCTGCTGGAAACCTGTCAGGTGAAACCTTCCCAGCCTGCTGGGCCTGGGTGAATAGATTCCCCAGTCCAGGGCCTGGGGTCACATTTCAGCTCTTTAGGAGCTGCACAGTGTCTGCAAAGAGAGAGAGATGAGTGAGTAATTTGGGGGCTTGTCTTAAAATTGTAAAACCCCATCAGTGCTTTTGCATCAACAATGAGAGTGAAACCTGAACAGGAGCTGTGCTGAGTGTTCACAAAATACAGCCAGTGCTGGCTGGACTTTATTCCACTCTGACACCAAAGTGGGCTTTATTGTACTTATTTAATCTTGTTTTTTTCCTGTTTCCCCCTCAGTTATGAAGGAGCTGGTGGTTTCTGCTGGAGACAGTGTTGAAGTGACCCTGCCCAAGAATGAAGTTCAGCTGAACGCGTTCGTGCTTCCTGAGCCACCCCCTCGTAAGGCTGCCCTGGGAACTGCTGGGGGCTTGTGCTGGTGAAATGGCAAATGGGCTCTAGCTGTGGCATTAAAGGGCACTCTTGGGAATGTCTCTTGTCAGAGAACACCTTCCTGTAGAAATTTCTCAGCCTGTGCTATTCCCTCATGCTGCCTCTCACAGAAAACAGCAAGACACGAAATATTGAAAATGCTGCAGAGTCATTAGATCTGGGAGGTGACACATCCTCAAAGCAGTGGGTCTTCAGCAGCTATTTGTGATATCTGCTGATAGGTGACAAGCTGTCTTAGCAAGTGATCTCTCATTTGGTGGATTGAAATCTGGCTGGGGGGGTGAGATGCTGAGGAACACGTTTCTATACACTGCTCATTTCCTCATGCAGATTTCTCACGGGTGTTGATAAAGGTCTTACCTGTAGCTCTGCCCACAGTGGCAGGGGGAGGCTGCAGGGGAGAGGCAAGTATCACGTTGTGCAGCAACAGGGATAGAGGCATTCCCATTCAAAAACTGGCCTTGGGTTGTGTCTGCAGGATTTGGGGGCATGATAAGACTTTTTCTCTCTTCTTATCCTGGAGCTGCGGTTGTTCCAAAGCTCTTTAATGCCTTAGAGGCTGAAAGATGGATTTTGGCTCCAGAGTAAATGTGTTTAGAAGCACAGATTGTCTCTCTTCCTGGGTATATTCCCAAAAAGCTGCCACTCAAATTCCAAGCTGTCTCATTTCTCCACAGTGCAGCAGAATGTGCCTTGTAAATGTTTAATACCTTTGCTTTGCTGTAGCATGGCAGAAAGAGAGTCTTTGAAAAACAAACATCTGGACCTCTTTTTTTTTTAAGGAACCTCTTATTCCTATGAGTGGGAGTTGATCACTCACCCGAAGGACTACAGTGGAGAGATGGAGGGGAAGCACTCCCAGACCCTCAAGTTATCTAAGGTAAAGCTTTTGCTGCTTTGTATCCTGTTGTTTTAAATGCCAAGTGGAGAAGATGGGGACCCTGGCAGCCAGGGAGGACTTGTATGTGATCTCAGGATGAATAGGAAATTGCATGGTGGGCAGGCAGCCAACGTTTGACTGCAAACCCTCTTCTGAGTCTCTTATAAAAAGGAGATTGATCTGGCACGAGGGAAAGAAGAAATTGATTTCAGGATCTAAAAGCTGCCTACAAGCAGTGTGTCGAGCCATACAAATGGCACAATTCAACACTAACAAAGGGCTCTGAATGTCTCTGCTACTGAAGCAGCATGATGGGCTGTTTGGGTCTGAAGCCTTGTACTACCTGCTGGAAAAGGGACTTGATTCCATTAACGAGAGCTGGGGAGGACCTCCTAGCATGTCTGACTGCTGCTTTTAGACAACAGCCAGTGGGTTGCTGGTTTCTGCACCTGGGGATTCTTAACAAGGAAATGGCTTTGAATAATGTGTGAATGTACAGTTCTGGATATACAGTATTTATGAGACATTCCTTTGAGCATCTTGGATTCTGCTGCACTCCAACAGTCCAAAGGCTTTAGTCACGATATCATGCAGAGAAAAGCCTTGGAAGGAGCATGTCTGTTTCTGCCAGGGTTTCAGCCTTTTGGATGTCATGATTGTTGTGTGGCACCTCATCTATCACCCCCTCCTCTTGGTTCAACAGCAAGTGATGGAGGGGGGACTGCCTGACTCACCTAGAAGGAAGGGAAGAAATACTTTCCTTTGTAAAAACACCCAGAAGAGCTTTTCTAATACACGCAGCCTTTTCTCATCTCAAGCACAATCTGCTGGTGCAGATTCCTGTGGCCAAACAACCTGAACTAATCACTGTTATCTCTCTTCTGTTGGCCTATTGTTGCTAGAAAATAAAGCTTGACTGACACTCCTGTGCTAGAAAGAAATATTGGTCTTTGGTTTCTGCGTAGCCATTGTAAACTAAGAGAGGGGTAAAACCATCTTGGCATGGAAACCACTTGCTGTGTGCACGTAGGTTGAAGTGTAATTACCTGTGGTTTGTGCTGTGAATGTGCCACTGTGCCAGAGCACAGTAACTTGACCTTCTAATAGCTCCTGACAAGGTGCTACCATCCTGAAAGGAAATAATATTTGTGTTTATTTCCAGCTGACTGTTGGTCTGTACGAGTTCAAAGTGGTCGTTGATGGGGAGAACGCACACGGGGAGGGTTATGTGAACGTGACAGTGAATCCAGGTGAGCTGCTGGAATTGTCTTGTCTCTGCCAAACCACCTCATCGTGGTGTTCTGCTTCATTTGGCTGGACCTTGGTCCAACAGAGTAAAAATTCGTTGTGCTGTGAACTCAGAGTGTTTTTCCTGAGATGTGGAGCTGTTGCCAGCACACGTGGGTGTTTCTGCTGTACTGCACACAGGCCAAGCTCCCAATAAAAGAGCTGGAGTACAAAAGTGCCTAGCAAATGCCTCACTCTGGAAGGCCACTGCTTCAGTAAAAACTAGCTGTAACAGGGTAAAAAGCTTAGAGCAGCAGGAGCAGAAAATGAAGGGAAGCCAGAGCTTTGAAGCTTCTTTGGAGGTTCTTTTATTCCCTGTCCAGTAAAGAATATCATCCCCAGCCACAGGCAGGTTAAGTCAAATCTCATTCTTTACTGCAAGACATGGTTTGCAGATGAGCTGGTGCAGATACAGCAGCTTGTGCTGTTCCACCAGGTCTCACTTTTTAGATGGCCTGTGTAAAGAGGCAACCACAGGTCCTTTTATGCAAAGACTTTTTCTGCAACCTTTGTGGGCAAAGAAGTGCTCTTGCCCTCCCTAAACTAGCAAGAGTGTGTGACTGGAGCTGTTCCCCACTGGACTCCTCTCCTGGACTCGTGGACTGCAGGACTGAGGCAGCAGATGGGGCTGGGGGAGAGGGAGGAGGCTGGGCAATATGTCTTCTGCTGGCACACCAAGACAGAGTGGTTTGCAGAGCTCCTTGGCCAGGGCTTTTTGTGGTGACCTGCCTGTGGATGTCTGTGTAAGAGCTGGGTTGTTGTTGCAGAGCCCCGGGTGAACCGACCTCCCGTCGCTGTCGTGTCCCCGCAGTCCCAGGAGATTTCCCTGCCAACCATCTCCACTGTTATTGATGGCAGCCGTGAGTACCTGCAGCTCTGGCTTCTGTGGGGGGTTCTGGGCTGGCCCTTTGCATAGAGCTCAGGAGGAACTGGCTGTGACATTGTCAAGCACTTCAGTGACAGGATTCATCCCCTCTTCCCAGGAGAGGGGAATAAGCACAGGACAGCACCTCTCCATGTCTCCTTTTGAAGGGCACTGGCCTGAGCCAGTCTCCTACAAAAGGAAAAGCTCTAAAAGTTGCTGCTTAGAATAAATAAAAATACTGTCAGTCAAAATTACTGGCTTCAAATGTATTACTTGGCTACCATGGCACCTTTACTGACCCCTGGCACTAGAGCTTTGCAGGGGTTTCTTTAAATATGTACAGGTTGTCTCAACCCCAACTAGTATTTTGTTAGTGTTTTGGTTTGGGGTTTTTGTCTTCCCCCAGCACATGTACAACCCTGGAATTCAGGGTGTTTGAGTACATCTGTGAAGCAGAACCTGCAGTTTGGGTGTCTGAGCATAAGAGACCTCTGGGCTTGGGCCAAAAATGCCTTTGCCCACTGAGCCCAGTGCTGAAACCAAGACTGGGTATCGGGGGGTTGTGGAGCAGCACTTTCCAACTCCTTGTATGTGTTTGTTTCTCTGTAATTGGAACAGAAAGCACTGATGATGACAGGATTGTCAGCTACCACTGGGAAGAACTGAAGGGTCCTTTGCGGGAGGAGAAGGTTTCCAGTGATACTCCCATTCTGACACTGACCAACCTGGTCCCTGGGAATTACACCTTCAGGTAGGTCCCACCTGGAGGAGCTGAGCAGTTCCCAGCCCTTAGGACTAAGATGTACAAGATTCCTGAGGTGTCAGTCTGGTTTAAGCAAAGGAAAAAACCCCACAGCAGGGAGAGGACTATTTTGCAATGTACTCCTCTCTCCACTCCTGCACTTTCAAGCAGTTCCACAGCTTTTTGCTTCAGAAGAGATAAGCTATCCAGCTACTTTTTATTCTGGAGTTGTAGCTGTGGTTTAAGATGATGGCAGAAGGGAATGGATGGTCTGCCAGTGCTACAAAATGTCTCTTGAAATGTCAAATCTCAACTGTTTGGGTAAAGGCTTAGGCAGAAATGCAGTCTTTAAATCCAATTTTTAAGTGCAATGTGTTTGTCCCAGATAAGTGAGTGAGGCCTAATGGTTTTATGCACCTACCTGATAGATAGTAGCTGATTTTGCTTTAATGTTCTCTGTTTTTCCTTTGGTCTGCATTTTGGTGTGATGTCCATGCACTGCATCAGCAGATCTATTTAAAATGAACTAAACCTGAGGCCCTATAGCTGAACACTGCTTTCCTCTTCAGCAGGTGGTTTGTGAACTAACCAGGTAGATGTTCAGGTCTAGATGTAGCAAAAACCAGTTATATTTTGTGGTTCTACCTGAGAAGGGAGATTGTTCAGGCCACTTGTGAGTGTGTAATGAAGTTCTGTGTCCACATCAGTGACTGTCTCCTGTTGGGTGTTGTGCTCAGAGGTCTCTTCCCTCAGCAGTGTACATGAAGCTGATCATCTTTCACTAGTTTGATCTTGGAACTCGTTGGTAGATTTCAAGTGAGAGATGGATTTGAGCGTTGGGTTTCTTGCATCACTTTGAGGCTGATAATTGGGCATTGGGGGGAAGTTTCTATTCAGAAAAAGCAGTTACCTCAAACCATTGGGTTTTTTCACTCCTGAAGAAAAAAACCTATCCTGCCCTTATTGTCTTAAGTGTCTAACTCTTCTTTTCTAACTTCTTCTGCACTCCAGCCAGTGTTATATTCAGCTCTGATCATCACGACTCTTCACTGCTTTCCCTTTTGGTTTTTTTCCCCTCTTCAGCCTGACAGTAGTGGACTCAGATGGTGCCAGCAACTCCACCACTGCAAACTTGACAGTGAACAAAGCAGTGGATTATCCTCCCGTGGCAAACGCGGGCCCAAACCAAGTGATCACCCTGCCCCAGAACTCCATCACCCTCTACGGCAACCAGAGCACCGACGACCACAGCATCGTCAGCTACGAGTGGCTGCTCAGCCCCAACAGCAAGGGCAAGGTGATGGAGATGCAGGTCAGTGCAGGCTCTGCCACTCTGAGGAGAGCCTGAGGGAGCTGGGATGGTTTAGCCTGGGGAAGAGGAGGCTGAGAAGAGACCTCATTGCTCTCTACAACTACCTAAAAGGAGCTTGTGGTGAGGCTGGTGTTGGGCTCTTCTTCTAAGTAACTAATGACAGGACAAGAGGTGATGGCCTCAAGTTGCACCAGGGGAGGTTTTGATTGAACATTAGGAGAAGTTCTTTGCCGACAGAGTGGTCAGGGACTGGCCCAGGCTGCCCAGGGAGGTGCTGGAGTCACCATCCCTGGAGGGGTTCAGCAAATGAGTAGATGTGGAGCTTTGGGACACTGTCTGAGGGTCAGGGAGATGTTGGACAAAGGTTGGACTTGATGATCCTGGAGATCTTTTCCAACCTAAATGATTCTATGATTCTACTCAGCCTGGATTACTCACCAGCTGGCTTTTTTTTTCCGTATAATCAAGGCATTTTTAATTGACTGTTAGCAAATGTCTCTTATAATCCTACAGAGCAAGCATGTGATGATTAAATATAGACTTAAAACTAAATCCACATTAAGCTGATACTGTCTTAACAGCTGAGCTGGTGCACCAGTCTAGCCATGGGTTTTCACCAGCATCTGTCTCCTCTCCTGAGCAGTGCAGTTTTAAATACTGCTGAAGAGTGGAGGGTTGAGAGAGGTGGGAACTTGGTGCCTTTGGGTTCTGATGTCACTGTTGAACTGTTGAATCTCAGAAGGTCCAGCACCTCTGGTGTTACTCTTGTTCCTTCCACAGCAGTGTCCTTGTTTGCTGTGCATAAATTCAGCTGTAATCACCTTGCATGCTTAAGTGGCAGAGACTTGTGGCCTCATAGCAGGAGGTGGTAACGAGGCACTGGAATCTGCTGATAATGGTTGTTTTAGAAGCAGAGTCTTCTGGTCTGTCATCATCTGCATAAGGATTCTTTTTAAAACATGGCTCTGTTCTCTCCAAGGGGGTGAGGACACCAGTCCTACAGCTCTCTGCAATGCAAGAAGGTGATTACACTTACCAGCTGATAGTGACTGACTCTGCTGGGCACCAGTCCACAGCAGAGGTCACAGTGATAGTCCAGCCAGGTAAGCTGCCTTCAGCTGCTCCTGCCACTCCTGTTCCAGGGGTTAAAGATGAGCATCCATCTGTCAGTGTCCTCGAGATGTTGTGGTGGCTTTGTGTGGCTGCCAGAAAAGCTGCTCCAGTTTAGGACCATTCTGTGCTGGGCACAGTGCTGATAAATGAACAAAAGGGAGTTTCTAGGAATGTTGCCTTTCTAGGCTGTTCTTTTTTTACCCAATCTAATCCCTTTGGCGTTACCCCACTATAATGACAGGATTGTATTTCCCAGCAGCTCTCTCTGCCCACAGTGCTGGGTTCTGGGACAGGAGCAGGGAGAGTGGAGTAGTACTTAGAGAATGAGAGCAAAAATCAGAACTCCTGGATTTCAATCTTGTTTTATTGCAGGTGTGTGGATCTGAACTTGTAGCTGCTTTTAACCTCACTTCCCCTGAGCACAAGGTTGAGATTTGGCAAGAAATACACTAGGAATCATGGAGGAAATTCTTAATGTGGGGATTTTTAAGCTCCACCTTCTATGGCATGTGTATGAAAATATCCCATCCTTTTTCAGAGAACAATAAGCCCCCAAAGGCGGATGCTGGGCCAGATAAAGAATTAACCCTTCCTGTGGACAGCACCACTCTAGATGGCAGCAAGAGCTCAGATGACCAGAAGATTGTCTCCTTTCTCTGGGAGAAAACACGGTGGGTATTTTCCAGACTGTTCTTGTGCAAGTGTCTGGGTCTTTCATTTAAAACAAGACACACTCCCCCTTACTTGTGTTAGGTCCTGGTCACGTTGGGCCAGACAAGCTTTACCAGGACTAGGATGAGAGAAGGGTTTATGTTTATTTGGAGAGGGAGGGAGTTTTGTATGAGCATTACAAGTGGCTTTGCTGTCACCTCTAGGCCTGATTCCTGTTCTCAGTGTGACTGTGGCTTGTAAAGGAGACAGACCATGTTTGATTCACAGCAATGTGGTGACTCCTTGGTCTTAGGAAGAGACTGGCTCTTGTAATCAACAGCAGGGCCCTCTAACTTCATGCTCTTGCAGTGTGTCTGAATGAGGTGATGTCCTTCTCATCTCCTTGTCATGCTTCCCTTCAGACTCTAAATTCCCCAAATTGCTTTAGGGAGTTCAGGAAGAAGCCAGCAACTTGCAGTAGCTTTTTCTGTTTGCTAATGCAAAGTGTGCAAAGCTCTTATAAATTAAGGAACTATTTTTGCTTTATACCTTTTCTCAAAAAAAAAAGGCTTATTGTGCAGTTCCTGAGCCAATTCTGCTGAAAGTACCACTTTTTGTAAACCCTACTGAAGTGCTGGTATCAGTCCTCCCCTGGCTTAAAAATAACCCAAACACTGAACCACCAGAAACTGTGCTTTTTGTTCTGAATGCCACACTTACTCCTCTGATTATCTTGCTGTAACTGGAGAAAAATAATTTTGCTTTTTGTCACGGACTCTGTATTTCCAGACAGTTGTTTGTTTGCATCCCCATCAGCTCTGAGCTTGAGCCTCCTGGTTGGTGGGAGTCTGTGCAAAGTTTAAACTGATCTTTGTGCCTTGGTTAGGGGCCCAGATGGTGTCAAGCTGGAGAATGCCAACAGCAGCATTGCCACAGTAACAGGCCTCCAGGTTGGGACCTACGAGTTCACTCTGACAGTTAAAGATGAGAGGAACTTGCAGAGCCAGAGCTCGGTCAACGTCATCGTCAAGGAAGGTACGTCCAGCCCTGGCAGAGCTGCCTGAGGCACAGGTTGTGTCTGAGAGGTTCAGCAAAACCTGTGCTCACACAGTGAGACTGAGAAATGGGTGGAAAAATTGTGGAGAGCATGGATTTCTGGCTTACAGTAGGTTTTGTTTGGGCATCACCAAGATTTTCCTCCAAGTGTTTCCTTTCTGTTTGCCTAGAGATAAACAAGCCGCCCGTTGCAAAGATTGCTGGTAACGTTGTCATCACACTGCCCACAAATACAGCAGAGCTGGATGGATCCAAGTCCTCTGATGACAAGGGAATTGTCAGCTACTTGTGGACCCGGGACGAGGGGAGCCCTGCAGCTGGGGTGAGGTTTCTGTTTAAATGTCAGTCAGCACCATGAAAGCCAGTGAGAGGTAGCACTGACAGCTCCTGAGGAAATAAAAGCTGATGGTTGTGCCTGTTACCTTCTAGTGATACCCTTAAGTATGATGATGTATCATCCTTTGCTTCCTGATGCTTATTTTGCTCTGCCTTCCAGGAAGTCTTAAATAATTCAGACCATCATCCTGTGCTTCTCCTCTCCAATCTGGTAGAAGGGACCTACACGTTCCACCTCAGAGTGACAGATGCCAAAGGAGAGAGCGATGTGGAAAGGACCACAGTGGAAGTCAAACCTGGTGAGCCTGGGTTTTTTGCTCTGCCATATTTGCCCTTCCAAGCCCTCTGGCTGGATCCAGCGTTCTAAAGATCCCTTTTATCTACTTTCTCACTAGATCCTAGGAAAAACAACCTGGTGGAGATAATTCTGGATGTCAATGTCAGCCAGCTGACAGAGAGGCAGAAGGGAATGTTCATCCGCCAGATCGGTGTCCTGCTGGGCGTCCTCGACTCAGACATCACTGTGCAGAAGATCCAGCCCTATACTGAGCAAAGGTAGGGCTTATCTTGAGTGTTTTCTCTTGAAAAGGGCTGTTTTCTCTTGAAATGGGACAATCAGAACACGTGGAGATGTTGCTTAACATTGATATTGCTGCTCGCTCGGGTCAGGGCAGGAGTGTTGCCAAGCAGATCTTGGTTATCTTTCCTCTCTGGAGGTGGTGCGCTGTCCTCAAAAACTCTTGCTCCCAAATCTATAAAATAAGAACTGCTCTTACTTGGTTTTGAAAATTGTGAAAAGTGTCTGAAGGATGTTGTACAGCTGTGAGTTATAACCAGACAAACAGTGGGGCTTGGCTCAGGGGTGGTTTGGTGGAACACTGAGGCTGCACCCGAGGAGGTGCTGTAGCAGTGCCCTGAGCAGCAGCTCTGCCTGCCTTGGAGCTGTGCATCAGCTTTACTGCCACCACAACTGCTTTGGTTCATGTGAAGTGTCCTTTTTGTTTGAAGAGATAAGGAAATCTTGGATTTGATTGCTGTTTACCTCACAATAAACTGCAGCAGGCTCTTCTAAACAAGCAGAAGTTTGCTATTGGCAGGGCTTTGGCCAGGGTCGTGCTGCCTGCTGGACAATGCTGCTCAGCTCCAAGCGCAGGAACCAGCAAGTCATCAAACAAGGGGTGGTTCAGCCCAGCTGGATCCTGGCCATGCTGCTTTGGCACACAAGTACCTGATGGGTTCAGCTTCCCACCTCTGCACAAGAGGCTGGCCTGGGAAATTCCCTGTTCCCTGAGCGGCTGGTGCTGCAGCGTTGTCACAGCAACAGCTCCACTCATCCCTGTGCTCCCAGCAGCTCATCCTTACTGGAGGTGTGTCTGAGGGAGCCTCAGCGTGCCAGTGGCATGGCAACGAGCTCTGCAAGGGCAGGGTGGTCACCTGCTGAAATAAGTGCAATATTGCACTTAATTTTTTACTGAAAGCAGAGTAGTTTTAAGGTAGATAAAGCACTGGAAAAGGTTTAAGGGATGTGCTTGAAGTCACGCGGCAATTCATCAGTAAATCTGCAGTTATACTTCACACTTTCCTGAGTTCAGTAATGTATTGATTCCTTCATGTGCACGTTGCCTGCTCTGGCAGTAAAATCAGAATTCATTGTCCGTGCAAACCTAAGGAGCTCGGAACAGAAGAGCCAGCACTTTCTGTTGTAATGTTACCTGTATCTCTGCCACGAGCAGGCCAGTTGCCTCCATTCTTTATTAAGACAAGTAAGGGATTCTTGTAATTAATGCTTCATCTGTTTATATGTTTGCTAAGTAGACAGAAGAGTGGGAAGTGCTGTAAAAGAGCAGAGATTATTTTCCGACAGATGGCTTTGAGATCCCATTTTTGCCTCAACTATCAAAGTAACTGTTTAAAAAAGATCTTTTTTCCCCTGGCTGCTCTTTTTCCCACGTACTCTGAGGGCTTCACTAATATCCTGTCGACTCATGGGCTCACTGGTAATAATGAATCTGAAATATCCATGCATCATTTCCTGAATCTGAGGAATGCACAGGGCTCTGCAAGGTGAGCAAGCCTGGGGGAGTGAGTTCTTCTAGCATAAAGTGAAGGCAGTAAAAGATGCAGAATACAGCAGAATCCTCTACACCTGGGCTTTTTGCTGGCTATAACACTTTGTGCATTCAAACTAAGCTCTGCAAAAGACTCTAAACCTTCATTGTCTTCTCTGTGCTGAGCAGTTTAATGAGCCCCCAAGTGTAGTAAGGTCTGAGGATCCCACAGTGAGGGAGGGAGGAGATGATGAAAATGGTGGGACCTTAAAGTTTGGGGATTTGCCTGCCTAGCATGAACGTGCAAAGATGTGCTTGATTAGCAAACTCAGTCAAGCTCTAGCTTTGAAAACATGGATGAATCAGATGTCCCAGAGGGTGTTCTGCTCTATGACCAGGTCTATTGTCACTATTTCAAGATGGAGCCAGAAATCTGGTCTTCAAATAAATTCAGGATTCTGATTTAAGTCCCTCTAATGACAGACTGAGAAGGGCTCTCTACCTGCTGTTTGGAGAAGCAGCAGATAATCCTTGTTGTCTGACTTGCAGCACGAAGATGGTGTTTTTTGTAAGGAACCAGCCTCCCCACCAGATCTTCAAGGGCCGAGAGGTGGCCTGGACACTGCGGAACGAGCTGCGGAAGCAGCAGTCAGACTTCCTCATCTTCCGGGCCCTGGAGATCAACACAGTCAGTAAGTAAAGCTCTCTGCTACAACCCAACAGCTCTTCCCTCCTCAGATGCCTGCCAGCATAAGGAGCTTTGTGTGTGCTGAGCACAGCTGTGTGCACACACTCCAGTGGTGCTCGTTCCTCAGTACGTGAGAGAAGGAAAATAAAATCTATTAGACCATCAATTAATGAGTTATTTACCAATTGATTTTTCTATTCACTATTCAACTTGATATAAATGGTGACTTGTAATGTTGCTGGGGTGAGAAGAATTCATGAAATCAAAAGCAGATTGATACTTAGGAAGCTAAAATACAGTGTTAATGGACTGCAGCCAATGACACGAGTGTCAGACTGAAAACACAAAAGCTCTGGCTCCCACCAGCTGGGAACATACTCATTTCCTCTGCAGCACACCCAGAACTCTGGAGGAAATGTTTCCCTTTTCTCATTTCTTTACAACTTTACATTAGCACCATTTTTGAGCTCTGTCCTGTGAGGATCATTTAGATATTTCAAACTACAATTATGTAATTATTTTCATGACTTCCTGATCTTATGATTTTGTGGCCTTCAGAAGCTACTCTTTGGTCCCTTTTAAAGGATCTCTTTGTTTCTTGTCTTGTCTCCCAGGCTTGAATTTGAAAATCAAAACCTTATTTAAACAAAATTCCATAACTAATTCTATCAAAATCATGATTTTTGAGCAAAATTTTCTTAGCCTGCTGTGTGTTGTGCTGTTAGTGAAGTGGGACTTTTTAGTGTGGCTGGGTGCTCACGTTTGCTGCTTGTGACTATGGCTAAACTGTGGCTGAACTACAGTGACTGGGTTCAAGGTAGAGCCTGGGCATTGGCCATATTGAGCTGTTCTGTCCCATTTTTGCCTCCCATGTGAGTTGTTTAGTTGACTTTCCTGGTTTTGGTCCCCAGCCTGTCAGCTGAACTGCTCCGAGCACGGGCGCTGCGACTCCTTCACCAAGCGCTGTGTCTGTGACCCTTTCTGGATGGAGAACTTCATCAGGGTGCAGATGGGGGATGGAGAGAGCAACTGTGGTATGTGCAGCCTCCCTGGGATCCTTCAGCTTTGGGAGCCGGGGCAGGCAGAGGAGCAGGTACCTGCCTTCTCCCAGTACCTCTGAGCTGATGCTCACACCCTGCCCTGGTCTCACCACACGTACCTTCTGGGCAGGTGATGTTTGATGGGGAGGCAACTCCTCTTCAGATCCTCACTAAGAGTTGAGTCCTTTCTTTGGATATAAATCCCACCCCTTTGCTGTCGTGCCCCTGCAGAGGCTTTCCTGTCAGGGCAAAGCAAATTCTATAAATCAACACACACTGGAAAATGCCCGTGTACGAGTCCACACACTGAATCTGGAGCTTCTGGCTTCAGTGGTGGACAGCAGCCTCCAGACAGGCCTTTCTTTTTCTTTGCTGAGAATAGTCACCTAAAGCACACACTGTCAGCTGAACAAGGTACCAAACCATCTGTCTCTGGGGTGCTTTCCTTTCAGAGTGGAGCGTGCTGTATGTGATCATCGCCTCCTTCCTCATTGTGGTTGCCTTTGGAATCTTATCCTGGATGGTGATCTGCTGCTGCAAGAGGTGGGACTGAGGCCATAACCCCCCCATATCAGTGCTTCAGAGCCAAGTAGCTGCATTAGGAGGTGGAAGATTCAAACCCACCATCCCAGCAGGTCCTCTGCTGAGCCCTGGGATGTTGGTTTTTGTCACTCAGTGTTTCAAGTGTGGCACTGAAGTCCTAGAACTCTGGGCTCAGTTAAGAAGCAAGATTTGGATTAGCCTGTAAATGTGTTTTTAATGTTTTGCTTTGTGATATGAACATAATTTGAGCTAAGAAGCACTCTACCTTTGAAGCTCGGGGTTGTTTCTTCTTCCTGCCTCTAAATTCCTTTTCTTCCCCTTTAGGCGAAAAGGAAAATCCAAAAGGAAAAGCAAATACAAGATTCTGGATGCAACAGATCAAGAAAGCCTGGAGTTAAAACCAAATCCCAAAGCAGGTAAAACATGAGAGGGAAGAGCTCAGCATTACCAGAGTGCTGACTAAGAACTCTCCTCCTCAGTGGGCTTAAAATCAGAGTGAAACAAATGTGATGTTAGGCACTGACAGATGAGTCTCAGAAGATCTAAGAGCTTGTTTCAGATCTGGACACAGGGTATTTAGTCAGGTTATTTAGCTCTTTGTTTTATCCCTGGGGCCAAAACTGGCCTGGTCCTGCTGGCACAGAAGTAGTAAGTGGACACATGTGAGCTGTGAGAGCAGCCTCAGCCAGGAAGCCCAGAACTGGCTCTTGACTATAACTTCTCTTGCTCTGAAGTTTTCCACTGGGTTCTGGTAGTTCCCTTCTTGCCAATAAGTGGTTCTTTGACCCGGGAAGAGCCCCTGTTCAGTAAAGGGCTCCTTGTTCTGCAGGCTGTAGCAAATGTGCCTCAACTGTTTGCTTTCTGGTAACTAAACCCCTCTTGTTCCTCTGGGGCTGGCTGCTGACTACAGGGTTTTCCTCTGCTGGGTATGTCCAGGGAGCATTCTGCTAACAGAGGAAATGTTGCATTTCTCCATTAAGGAAAGGCTAAATTTAAATATTTCCTCTGCTGACAATATCAGTAAATGTCTCTCCCCTGTCCTTGTGCATTAATCTAAATTCAAGCTGCTAATTTATCTCTTCCTTGGCAGGCAGGAGGAGCAGGGATGAGGGTGGGGAGGGCAGTGGGAGCACAGTGATCTTCCCTCACACACCTGCCTGTTCTCTTCGCTGCAGCCATTAGTCCTCACAGGGCTTTCTAGGCACTGCCCTGAGCAAGGTCAGGGAGACAGAGCTCCCACATGTCTCCTGCCTGTTCGTTGTGCTTTGCAGTGTTACTGTGACCTCTGTCACACCAGAGTATCTCAAACAGGATCAACTTCAGCATTTGGGGCAACGAGTGGCCCAGAGGAAAACCTGACGGGGCTGCCCCTGTGGTGGGAGAAGATGTAAAGAGGGAACGGAGTGAGGTGAGGTTGCTGACCAGTATTAAGTGTTTCTAACTTGGGAATCTCTCTCCTTCCAAGGTGGCAGGCAGAAAGCCCAGGTCCTCACCACGAGCCTGATGCACTCAGAGTCTGAGCTGGACAGTGATGAAGCCATCTTCACCTGGCCTGACCGGGAGAAAGGGAAACTGCTGCGCAGCCAGAACGGCTCCTTGCGCAACGGACAAGTGATGCTCAAACCCAAGAACCAGAGGGAGGAAATCCTATAGCTCCCCTCAGGTGGCCTTTTGCTGGAGCTCATGGAGAAAGGCCACTCCTGCCCCTGTCCTACGAGGGCCTGTGGAGGCCGGGTTGGTGTGGACAGTGCTGCTAACTCCTGTCACAGAAAATAACTTTGGTTTTGTGGGTTTCTTTTCATTCAGTTAAAACTGGTTGTACTTGAATTTGAACTTCGAGGGAAGTAAAAGGGAGGAGAAGGCAACTGTGAACCCCGGGTGAAGTGTCAGAAGACAAAGAGTGTGAGGACAGAACCACTTGAAGCAACTGTGAATGTGCAGGACCCTCCCAGCCCACCTCAGGCTGCAGTGGAGGGAATGCCCATGGACTCCAGCTCACTTGCTCTGGGAGCTCTTCAGAGCGGGAAGGTCAAGGCTGTGCTTTGAGCTGTGCTCTGAGCTCCCTTCAGGCTCCAGTAGCCTACCACGGGCTACTTCTGTTGTCAAACACCTTTCTTCTCTTTTACTCCCACCTTCCCTAATGGTTTCAGCACTATTTTAATTTAGACTTGTCTTTTCACATGCACTTGGCTGCTTTCGGAGTGTAGAGGAGGGGGAATCTAAACACTATGGTCACACTCCATCAGCTGGCAGGTAGGAGAGGGGTTTGTAGCTGTTCTAAATTACCTGACAGGCTTTTCTCCCTGGGAGTGTGGGTGACACGGGGCCTGTTCAGACATGAAGAGCTGACCTGTCTGTGGTAATTGCCTGGGCAGGGACACCCCCTCCTGCTGCAAGCTCTCCTGAGGGGTACGAGAGCTGGGAGAGGACACCCCCCTTGGTACCTGTGTCTAATGTCTGGCTTAATTCCAAAGCTGTGAGATGTTGTCCAGTGGCCCCAGCACCTTCTGTTGGTCGCCGAGCCGTCCGTCAGTCTGGACATGAACCATATCTCAGTTATGAAACACTAAATACTGTGGTTTGTTGGGTTGGTTTTTTTTTTATCCCCTTAAAACTTGCACAACCCAGGTGAGCAGAGTTGGCATCCTCAGTTCCCAGCAGCTGGCTGCTCCTGGCTGGCAGCTTAGTGACCTCACATTGTGGCCAGAGAGCCCCGTGTGTGAGGTGCACACTTGGTGTCCTTCAGCTGGTGGAGAAGGAACTTGATCCCCGAGTGGCGAGTGCCAGCAGCATGGCTGTGGCTGCTGCCAGGGCTCTGGGGGGGCAGGAGTGTGGTGACCCTTCCCCACACCCCCTCCTCTGTCCCCTGTGCTGCTCTCATGAGTTGCACCCCTGTCCTCGGGCAGAATCGGCCTCTTGCTGGGTGAAGGATGGCACCCCTGCTCCTCTGGGTGGGTGGGCACTTTATTGCCTTTCTTTGTGTTTAATTTAAAAACTGGAAACTTGTTTAATTGGCTTTTTTTTTTTTTTTGAGCTATGAAAGCCAAGAGGCTTTAACTTCCTCAGTTGTATTTATATGGCTGCACTACTGATTTGTGTTGAGCTAGATGAAGATTAAACACTATTGAACGTGAGGGAACGTTCCCTTGCTGAATGTAGTCATGGCTGCTGCTGAGTTTATTTTTCTGGGCAATCAGCTGTGATCCTCAGGAGCCTGCTGCTCTCCCCAGGCAGGCACCACCCTGCCTGCCAGGCTTAGGGCTTGCCTGGTCACCCCACGGGCCACCCTCCAGCTTGTCTTGGTGCTCCAAGCCAGGCTTCCCCTTCTCAGGCTGCTCCCGCTCCACCAGCTGCTCCTTCCCCCCCCTGAACCCCGTGGGACCACCCATGGGGCCATGGATGAGCTCCCTGAGTGTGCCTCATAGGGCCCAGCCCAGCCTGGCTGCAGCCAGCACCATGGCTGGACACTTAACTCTTGGGTGGCACCACCCTCTGATGTGCTTCCCTTCATCTGGGCTAAGAATAACACAAACTGGGAGAAATACTTATAAATATCTAAGGGGGGGGGCAAGAGGCTGGGGCCAGACTCTTTGTCAGTGGTGCCCAGTGCCAGGACAAGGGGCACCTGACACCAACTGGGACCCAGGAGGTTCCACCTGAACAGGAGGAGACAGTTGTTTGGTGTGAGGGTGTTGGAGCCTGGCCCAGGCTGCCCAGAGAGGCTGTGGAGTCTCCTTCTGTGGAGAGATTCCAAAGGGGCCTGGACATGATTCTGGGCACCGTGCTGGGGGGTTGGACCAGATGATCTCCAGAGGTCCCTTCCAGCCCCCCAGTGCTGGGATTCTGTGAAGCTGCAGGGCTGGATCAGCCGTGGCCCCAGGACTGTGCTGTTGGACTCTTCCTGAGTCTGATCCTTGAGCTTTGTGCTTTTTGATCCTCTCGCTCCTGCCTGTCCCATCCCAGGGAGGTCCCCCCTGCAGGAGCCCAGGCTGGGTGTGGTGGTTCTTTGCTGCAGGGCCCAATGCCCTCACCAGGGAGGCAGAAGGTGCTTTCCAGCCTGGCTGCTGCTTGGGGATGAGGGAATTAATCTGTGCAGCAGTTACCCTGGCACCATTCACTGCTGGGTACCAGGGTGTGTGAGGTGCAGGTGGGATTTGGCAGCAGGATTTAGCAGTGGGCTCTGGTGCTCCCCCCACCCTGAGGGGCTCCCCTAGCACCGTGTCCTCGCTCCTCAGTCATCTCCCATCTCCAGGTTTGTGACAGCACAGCTCAGGCTCCCCTCAGCCTCCTGCCTCCCATCAGTTCCCTGCTTCTGCAGCCTCTTCCTTGCTCCACGTGTTAACTCTTGGTGCTGCTGGGCCCTCGCTGGGATGCCAAGAATGGGGACACGTGGCCGTGGCACCCCAGCTGTGGGGGAGCACAAGGGTCTGTGAAGCTGATTGAGGTAAGGAGACCCCCCCCAGACTGAGAGCAGTGACTTTTTGGCCCAGCATAGGCCCCCTGACCCCGGGGATGGGACAGACTGGCTGCAGCAGCACACCATTAACAGCCCCTCTCCCAAAGCATGGAGCAGACACGTCCTTTGGGAATCCCTCACCACCCTCTCTCCTCCCCCGTGGTGTCACAAATATCAGTGCTGGTTTGTTCCCCGAGCAGGGCTGACCTTGCTGGGGAAGGTTTCTGCATTGCTATGCACGATGATTTCACAATTAGAGGCACGGGCTACAAGTTACCCATGTGTGGAAGTTGAAAGCTGAGACATCTGTCAGATGCACCACCAGCTTCACTGGGCTTTGGTTTTCTTCTTCAGACACGGGTTAAGATGTTTGCTGTGTTTAGTTTTAACAGGGTTTGCTCTTAAATCTTTTCATTGGGTGTAGTGGGGGCTGACGGACCTGGACTCTGGTTTAACGATGGATATGATTGCAGTGTTACTTAGATCAAGACTAAATAACTTTTTTAAGCCAAAATGTTTCCTGCAAATAAACAGGGGAGATGTTTTGCTGCTGCTCAGCTTGCTTCTTTCTCCAGCTTCAGCTGTGGGATGGTTCCTATCACGACTCCAGTGCTCTGAAGAGTTTTCCTTTGCTCAGCATCACTTAACATTTGGTGGCTCCTTGCAGAGGAGTGAGAGGCAGCCCAGTAGCAGGAAGGGACAGAGGTGGTGGCCACAGGTAAGGCAACCCCACGTTCCCCAGCTTCGGGCTCTTGGCACTTGGTTTCTGGGTGGTAAATCTTGCTCCAGCCCCAGGGCAGTGCAGGGAGAGAGCTGGGGTCACCTCCCTGGGGGGATCTGGGTCTGGAACCCCCGAGCTCCTTATTTGAGCCTCTCAGTCTGAGAATTAGGTAACATTGCAGGAGTTTCACAGCTCAGGAAACAGGCAGTGGTGGCCGTGGCCTTTCCGTGGCTCAGCAGCCTGGGGAAGTCCCGGGGATCCCCAGGGAGGGGGTGAGTGGATGTGGCCCCTGCTGCAGCCAGCAGAGCCCGGGGAGCTCGGTGTAGCTGCAGATACAACCTCCAGCTCCCCAGCTCCTCTCATCCCTCCCTGAGCAGCACCCGTGACTAGGAGGAGTTAAAACAGCAGCAGGCTCTGGCTGGAGCCGTGGGGACAGCTCGGGTTTTTTCTCTCCACACACGTTCCCAGCCCTCTGCTTGTGCTGTCCTTGCTCCCACCATGTGGAGTTGGCTCCACTCCCCAGCGCCTTCCTGCCGTGAGGATTCCCTGGATTGCTGCTGCTTTACCTCCTCCAGCCGGGCTCTCCCCATCCTCACCCAGGGAGCTCCCACACCTCACCCTGGGTGACACGGGACCCATGTGCTCACTGAGCATCCCTGTGGGGAAGGATGTGGGCAGCCCCTGCCAGCAAAGGGCACTGCGGGGGGTACTGGTGGCTCCTGGGGGCATTGTGGCATCGCTGGCACCCCAGCATGGCCCCCAACCACAGGAGCTGCCCCTGGAGGCTGTGCCAGGGTGGCAGAGACAGGGCAGGAGCAGTTGGTCCCCGGCCTGATTGAGGCCGGGACTTGCAGAGGAGTGACCCTGGGCTGATTTGTGTACTAGTGGGAACTGGTCACCCTGGCACAGCCACCAGCACCCCAGCATGTCCTTCCTGCCTGGGCAGCCTTTTTCCCTGGGTCACTGCTGGCCCAGGGGGTTGGTTACAAGCATTTTGGGGAGAGCAAACAGGCTGGGCCAGGGGCTTTGCTGCCCTCTGCTCGTCCTCCTGAAGCAGGACCCTGAGGGACACCAGGGTGCAATGTGGGTGCTGCAGTGCCCCCACGGGCACCGTCACCCTCCATCCATCCCTCCGTCCGTCCATTTGTCCGCGGGGGCCCCGTGCCCTGGGTGAGTCTGTCTTTCCATTGTTCAAACAATCTCTTTTCCACACTCGCTGCCAAAGCCTCCCCGCTCGCTCCCGCACGCGCCAGTATATTTAGCTGCCTTCTAAGCCTCTACCTTTCCTTATATAGGAGAGGCCAAACGAATTTCGCACTCTCATTATTAATAGCCTGAGAGGAGCTCTTAGGAGGCTGCCAAAAATAGCAGGCAAACAGAGAGCACCCGGGGTGGGGAGGGCGTCGTGGCAGGCAGGGAGCCGCCGGGACCGCCGCCGGAGGCTCGTTGAGCTGCTTTTTCTGGCTTTTCCCTTTGGGGAACCACAATAAGGTCTCTCCCGGTGTCCTGCCCTGAGCTGGGGGGTTCCCCTCACCCCACCAGCTCTCCGCAGGCAGAGGTAGGACCAGCAGGGTGCTGGGGTGGGCAGAGCAGCCCTGTACCCTGGGCGCTGCATGCTAGAACGGCCGTCCCATGGGGGTTGGGGACACCCAGAGTGCGTGGCTTGGGGCAGCCCGGGGATCCCCATCCCCCTGGGATGCCCCCAGCTCAGGAGAGCCTCTGTGGCTGCAGTGGTGACAGATTTCACCCTCCTGAGCACCCCACGGGCTCTGTTTTGCCCTCCGAGCTGCCCAGGCTGCTGCTGGGCCCAGGGATGAATGCTGGCTTTGCCCCAGGCACCTCACCGGGCACCCGGGGAACATGAGGGGCAGAGGTGCCCGACTGGCTGCGTGCCGGTGGATGCCTCGTCTGGGAGGGAGGGGATTTCTCAGCAGAGATCACCCACGCAGCATCCCCGGAGCTGGACGCACCAAGAGCCATGTGCCCGGGCACCGAGCCTGGCATGGGGCATGTGAGGAGGGGGCTGCGGGATGCCCGGCGAGCGGAGGGGCTTCATCTGCACCCGGAGGCGTCCGCATCCCAGGCAGGGTCTGCCTTAAATCCCTCCCTCCCTCCCTCCCTGGCGAGGAACTTCTCCCGCTGAACTGGAGGATGCTGCAAAGCTCCTGCGGACGAGCTGGAGGAGTCCTGTGGCAAAGTCAAGGCGAGCGGCGTGTTCGGCGTGTCCGTGCCGGGTGTCACCGCAGCCGCTGCCGCCCGCCGAGCCCGCACCCGGCCCGTGGCACCTCCGGGACCGTAAGTGGCCGTGCTGGGCGGGAGGTGCGGGCTGGGCGGGGGGCAGCGGGGCTTTCCCCGACACCCGCGTTTAACCTTCAGCTGGTGCCGAGCCGGGGATGCTGCTGCCGCTCGCAGCCCCGCGGTGGGCTCCGGGGAGCAGCTCGGGGTGGGCAGCTCGGGGGAAGCCCCGGGGCTGGGGGTCACCGGGGTCCCCCCACCGCTTTGGGCCAGCCTGGATGCAGGTGGAGGAGCGGGGACAGCAGCAAACTCTTTGTGGGGTTTGGGGGCCAAAGGGGCACCCCCGGCAGGTCCCGGCTGCAGGGATGTGGTGGGTGATGGGTGCTTGGAGTCATGGGTGTCCCTCTGCAGTGGGGCTGGTCACCCCCTCCCCAGGGGGCTCATCCATGCAGGGCAGGGACACCCCAGGCCAGTGGGATGGGGTGGGAAGGGAAACCCAACTGCTGGGCACCTCGGCATCATATTTTGGACATGTATGGGGGGAAGCACTGACCACTGTGGCCAGGGGCACCAGGGCCATGTGCCCCCAGCCCTGACACGGGCAGTGCCCATGGGCAAAGGGGTGGCAGGACGGGGGCCGAGCTGCTCCCCCAGGCACCCTCTGCCAGTGCTCCCCTCGCACCCACCTCCCTCCTCCTCGCTGGGCCTCCTGGTATTTTTTGAAGCTCCTCAGCAGCTGGAGTGGCTGCTGCAGTGGGCTTGCTGGGGATGGATGAGACGGGGGGAGCTGGTTGGAGGGGGGGGGCAGAGCTGAATAGTAAAACTTGGAAAGGCCTCTGCAAGGCAGCGACTGCAGAGCTCAGCCCGGCACACGGCACTGGGGGGAGCGGGGAAAAAAGATTCTTCCTTTTATAGACAGGCTGGGGCTGTTGGGTGCTGTGCAAGCACATGGGTGCCACTATGGCTGGCCCCAGCAGCCCCCCTGGCTCCTCCGCCTCCCCCCTGCAAGGCTGGTTTCCCCTAGTGCCCTCAAGCTGTGCTGGGAGCTGCTTTTGGGGTGCTGCCCAGATTGGGGGCTCCCGGCTGGTGTTGGGGCATGGAGGAGCAGTGGGAGAGGGGCTGTCCCAAGGCAGAGCTCCCTGGAGGGCTTCAGCTCAGGGATGCATCTGCAGCCCTCAAGGGCAGTGCTGGGGAGAGCTCGGGGCTGCCTGCGGTGGTGGGAGCACCCCCAGGGCTGCAGAGGGGCTTGTGTTGGTGACCAGGAACATCTGGGCACAGAGAGGGTGGTGGGGCAGAGATGGGCAGGGCAGGAGCAAGGAGAGGTGGTGGGAGCAGGCAGGGGTGGCCCAGGCTGGGGTTGGTGGAGATGGGGTGCCCTGGCTGCGGTGAGCATCCCGCAGTGCTGGGTGAGGCCCTCCAAGGTCACCAGGAGAGCCCAGCCAAGGGCTGCAGGGACTGTGCCGTGAGGTGGGGCTGTGTGGGACGCCTAGGCCGGGGTATCTCTAGCACCGCAGTCCTGGGAGGCTGCCCAAGGTCAGATGATGTGGCTGGAGCTGAACTGGGCTGGGATACGAGACCCCTGACCCTGCGCCCTGGCTCTGGGGGCTTGGGGTGGGTGCAGCCACCAGCTTTTGGCTCCCGCTGTGCCCCCGGCAGCCCCGCCAGTCCCCGGGATCCCCTGCCCCCCTACAGCAAATCTGTGTGGCAGCATTGTGCTGTGCTGTGGGGCCAGCAGAGCCCAGAGGGTTAAGTGGGCTCCTCTCTGCAGCCTCTGGCCTTGGAACCCCCACTCAGTCTGCTTGTCGGGGTGACAGGGGTGCTGGTCCAGCCGGACACACTCTGACCCACCACTGCTGCCGGGCTGGGGACCTGGTCCTGGGAGCTGAGTCTCTGGGGTCCCCAATGCCAGATCCCTGGGGACTGGACATGTGGAAGGTCCTGGGGTGCTGGCGGAGCATCCTGGGGTGACTGTGGCTGTGCTGGCGGCAGCCCTGTGCCCTGTGACGATGTCTGGTGGCTCTGGGGGCCACCGAGCAGTGTCTCTGCTGCTGTGGGTGCTGCGGGTGGGGCTGGTGAGGTGAGTGTGTACTTGGCACCCACCAGCTCCTTGCAGAGAGCTGCAGAGTGTGTGGCCGCGGCTCCCGGCGCTGAGTCACGGCCGCCCCGGGCCTGGCCAGCCCCACGTCCCTCCTGCCCGTGTCCTGGTCCCCTGCACACTCCTTGCACCCCTGTCCTGGAAGGATGCATGTCTGGGACTCCTGGGATGGGTCCCTGCACCCACCATTGGACCGTACAGGCACTGCCACTGCTGTGGATGCAGCCAGGGCCAGGTGGTGGGAGATGCTCCCCACAGACCCTGACCGGACTTGGGCAACCTCCAGCTCCTTCCAGGGTCCTACCACCCGGAGCTGGTGGGTGCTGCCAGGAGCAGCGGGCAGCCTGGTGCCCAGCCCCACACTGCCCGCCTCTCCCTCCCAACCCTACATACTTCTTCATATGCCCATATGGAGTCGGCCGGCGTTATGGAATGTTAAGAAGTATGTATTTTTGGGCTGGGACCCCCATGCCGGGACCCCCCATCACCAGGACCAGCCCATGTGGTGCCTCTGGAGAGACGGTGCGTCCCTGGGGCTGGTAAAAAGGAACCAGATCAACTTGCAACTGGATTTGGTCCCCTTCAACCAGCTGCAGCGGCGCATGTGCCACAGCACCCACCGTGTCCTCGCTGCCCGGGCCTGAGGAGCTTCACCGGCCCCAAACCCATCAGGGAAATACGTGAGGAGTCTCCCCCAGCCCGGGGCATCCCCAGCACAGCCCCTGGCCCAGTGAGGGGTCAGAGGGTGAGAGGGATCCCCACAGGGGCAGCCCGGGGCTCTGACCCCTGGGGACAGGGGAGCCCCAGCCCCGCTGCCCGGACACCTCCTGCTCCAGCAGAACCAGACACAGCAGGGGTTAAACATCAAGAGTGAAAACGAAAACAAAGTGAGTTCCTGTGATCTGCTGATTTGACCTCACCCAAGGATCAGCTGCAGCACCAGACAGGTTGGTGGGACAGGATGGCCAGGGCCCCAGGATGGGTGTTTGGGGTCAGCACTCCTGTTCTGAGGGGGGAGGACAAAAGCAGGGGACTGCTCACTCCACTGGGCAGGAGATCAAGGTCCCTTGGGCCCCACTCGCTGCCCACACCACCCTGGCAAGAAACTCTTGTTCTTGCTCCCTGAAGGCCCAGGCTCAGTGTGGACCCCACACACCTCTGGCTCCAGTGGCTCCCCCCATTCCAGCCCACCATGAGTAAGTTCATCTCTCCTTTGTTACAGATATTGTTGACTTTGGCATCAGGGCAATCATAGGGATCGATGAGGCTTGGGCTGATTTCTCCTCCTCTTCCTCAGAGGCAGCCAGAGTCACCACAGCAAAGAGGGTTGTTCGGTCCAGGTCAGTGCAGTGCAGCAGGCAGGTCTCACAGCACAACAACAGTCAGGTCGAGCAGGAGGAGAAGGAGCACGACAAGGAAAAAGAACAACAACAAGACGGGCAAGCAAAGAAGCAGCTCAGCCAGGAGGAAGGCACAGAACAAGGCAGGTGGCAAGAAGGGAAATGGCACAAAAGTACGATGGGCAAGCAGATGGGCAGGGTGGCCAGGGGTGGTGGGTGCCCCAGCTGGGCCCCTTCTCCCCTCTTCTCCTGGCCCGGGAGCAGCAGTGGGGCCGCTCCCATCGCTGGCTGCTGCCCGGGGGCGCTGCAGGGGCGGGGGGCAGCTGAATCCAGGGGGGATCCGGCAGGGCTGAGGGAGCTGCTGCTGTCCCCACCAACCCTGCCCTGCCTGGCACCAGCCCCTCGGCCTCGTCCCACTGAAGCTTTCCTGCCTGCCCACCCTCCTGATTTTTTCCTTCTCAGGGATGGAACGTGTAGTCGCAGGAGTAGCCATTGGAGCTGCTGCTGGAGTAGGTGAGGGTCTGGCGTTGGCTGAGCAGTGGGGTCACTGGCAACGTGTCTGCCCCCGCTGCTGCAGCCCTGCATGGCTCTCCCCTCGGCCCCGAGGATGGGCTGTCCCCATCCCTGCTCCCCCAGCCCTCGCTCCCCGCTCCGTCCTTCCTGGGAGGCTGGAGCTGGTTGCAGGGGGAGATGCGGGTCACAGAGAGCACCCTAACACCAGGTGTCCTGTCTGCAGGGGTGGCTCTCATTGGCATCCCAGCTGCCATCGGTGCAATAGGGTTTACAGGAGCTGGCATCACTGCCGGGTCCATTGCTGCCAAGATGATGTCAGCAGCTGCCATCGCCAACGGTGGAGGGGTGGCTGCCGGCAGCACCGTGGCCGTGCTGCAGTCGGTCGGTGAGTTGGGAGGCAGGGGAAGGGATAAGTCCATGATGTGGTAGGACTTGCTGGAGGAGCAGGAGAAGGCCGTGGCTCTCCCTGCTTGGTCCCTCAGCAGGCAGCATCAATGCCCCAGGAGCTTCACACCTCTCTCTGTCTTTACAGGTGCTGCAGGTTTCTCTCTTTCAACCCAAATTGGTCTGTCATCTGCCCTGGGGTCTCTCGGTGCAGCAATTGGTGCCAAGCTCTCAAAGAAGACAAGGCCAGATGATGAACCTGAGCAAAGTCAAGAAGGTTCGTGAGTCTCATTCTTTTTCATCCCTCAGAAGGCAGCGTCGCTGCTCCTGGGACATCATGCCTCTGTCTGTCTTTGCAAGCAGCTGAACAGTCCAAGGAGGAGACGACTCCTGATGATGAACCTGATGAAAGTGATGAAGATTCCTGAGCCCCAGGTTTCTGCCAGGCAGCATGGCAGGCACTGAGAAGCCTCCGCAGACCCCCCAGCTACTCGTCATCCTCTTCTAGCTTTGGATCCCCTTGAGCAATGAGAGCATTAAAAGCATTAAAGGTGATTTGCAGGTCAAGGCTCTGGTGAGGTTTGGAATGAACTGTGTCATCCACACTGTGCGTGGTGAGGGGTGACAGGCTGGACTGACACGTGCCATGTGTCCCACGTTGTGTCCCGAGCCCTGTGAACAGGGCAGTACTTCCCAACCACTTCTCCACTTCACATTGTTCTTAGTCCTATTTCCACTTTTCTCTGTCTCCTCGTGTGAACCTGTGTAGCCCTGTGCAAACCCAGCTCTCCCCCAAGGGTAGGATGAAAGCATCAGCTGCAAAACAATAGTAACGACAATAGACAATGTTAAACCTCCATGGAAGGAAACACCCTCCCTTGCACGCCCAGACACCCGTGGGATGTGCCCATGGCGGTGATGGCGGCTGCACCAGGGTGAACCTCGTTGCGAAAGCTTCTTCTTGGGGCTGCTGGGAGCATTTAAGCATCACTCGTGTGACCCCATAGAGCCCGCACCACCCTGGCCCAGGCGTGAGGAGTCTCCCTCAGCCTGGGGCATCCCCAGCACAGCCCCTGGCCCCATGGGAGTTGGGGCGTGAGAGGGGTCCCCATGAGGGCAGCCCTGGGCTCTGACTCCTGGGGACAGGGGAGACCCAACCCTGCTGCCTGGACACCTCCTGCTCCAGCAGAACCAGGCACAGCAGGGGTTAAACACTGCGATGGACCAAAGACTGGACCAAAAACTCGAGAAAACGAAAGCAAAGTGGCTTCCTGGAAATCAGGTGATCTGTCATCAGCCAAGACTTCTGCTACCAACCAACAGTGGGTTCCTGGAAATCGGGTGATTTGTCGTCAGCCAAGACTTCTACTACCAACACCCAGCAGCAGCGAGAACTTGGTCAGTGCCAGACGAGCAGGTTGGTGGGACAGGGTGGCTGGGGCCCCACGACGGGTGTTTGGGGCCAGCAGCCCTTTGCCGAGGGGGACAAAAGCAGGAGGCGGCTCACCCCACTGGGCTGCAGAGCGTCCAGGGAGCACGGGGCTGGGAAGAAAGGGTCTGGGGGGTCTGTGCTGGTGTGGGGTGACGGGGGCTCTTGGGGGGGCAGGACAGGGCAAGTTTTCTTGTTCTGGCAAGAAACTCTTGTTCTTGCTCCCCAAAGGACCGGGCTCAGTGTGGACCCTGCACAGCTCTTCTCCAGCGACTCCCCCCATTGCAGCCACCATGGGTAAGGTCCCGGGGTCTGTGCCCCGCAGCAGGACAGTGCAGGGGACACGGGGCAGTGGCCCCTGGGCATGTGGCAACCCCCCCCCTCTGCTCCTGAGTGCAGACAGAGGGGCACTCGGGGCTGAGGGGCTCTCAGGAGAAGGGGTCGATGTTGCTCCAGCGGGCGGGAGAGGTCTGGGGTTGGGGGCAGGGGATGGAAGGGCCCCTTGCAGTGGTGCCCGAGGGAGGGCACCAGCTCAGCCCTCGCTATCACCCTGCCCACTGACCACCCTCCATCACTCCTTTGTTACAGCTCTCTCCGCTGCCATCGGGATCGGTAAGGGACTGGGGGGCATGGGGATGACTGATTCCATGTGGTAGGAAATCACTTTCCCGGGGTTTTGCACGGCTGCTCTGCACACACAGATCCCTCTCACTGGGTGCTGGCCCTCCCCACTTGTTCCCCCTTGACCCGTCCCAGGAAGCCCATGTGCGTGATCCCCCTGGCAGGGGAGGTTTGGCCCCCCGGGACCCTGCCCCACCCACTCTGCTCCGGGCTGTCCCGGGCAAGCTGGAGCTCTCCCTCAACACATCCCCCTTTTTGGGGCTGGGGGACATGTGTGGCTGAGGAGCCACCTTGGACTGAGGGTTTCGCAGCCTGGGGACACACATGTGCCTGTGGGAATGTTACCAGTACTGCTCCTTGATGCAGGAGTCGCTGCAGGAGCTGCTGCAGCAGTCGCCATAGGGCTGGTGCTGTTGGGCGCGGCGGCAGCTTTCTTCTTCTTCGGTAAACAGAAGGGACCTGTGAACTCCGTGGTGAAGAGTAGTGGTGAGTGTTCCCAGCACGGTGCCCATGGGGTCCCCACAGTCTATGCTGTGTTTTGGCATCCCGGGTGGTTCCAGCAGCACACAGGGGGCCTGGGGTGGCCACGGGAGCAGGGACCTCTGGGGTCGCACCCGCCCCGGGGTGCCTGGCGTGTCCCTGCTGGCTGTGCTCCCTGATTGCGGGTACGTCTGATGGGGAGCAGCCTGATGCTGCTTCCCCCTCTGGGTGCTCCACCTCTGGGTGCTCCACCGCTGGGTGCTCCTCCAGGCCATCGGGGCACTATGCCGGGGCTGGGGCCGGGCTGGGGGGCTTGGGCTGATTTCTCCTCCTTTTCCGCAGGGGCAGGACCATCTTCTAATTTACCACGGATTTTTCTTTCCTTCTCCTTTTGGAAGTTCTGAGTCACCCATCCGCTCCGGTATCTTCACCGACGTTTGCGCTGGCCCCAGCAATGCAGACCCCAGCTGGGACTCCCTGCATCTCTCTCGTGCCCCGCTCCCCCCACTGTATCTGACCCACAAATAAAGATGCTTCAGCTCAGAACTTCACCCCGTCCCCTGGGTCCTCTTTCGTCGAGTGGGTCGGAGCCATGGTGGGGATGGGCAGGACGGGGCGGCCCCGACTTTGGTCCCGGCTGCGGCAGCACTTGGGGGTGGCGGGACCGGGGGGGCTGGAGGGGCTGCGAACGGTGGGGACCCTGGGAGCGGCCCCTTCTCTGCCCTCTGGTGAGGGGGAGGCAGGCGGGGGGGCTGCACCGCTGGAAATCTTGGCGCTGCCCCAAGTCCTGGCCAAGAGCCGCGGAGCTTCACCGGCCCCGAACTGGGTGGTGAAATGCCCCATAAAGCTCCTGCCACCCCAGCCCAGGTGTGAGGAGCCTCTCCCTGCCCGGCACATCCCCAGCACAGCCCCTGGCCCCATGAGAGGTTGAGGGGTGAGAGGGGTCCCCAGGGGCGCAGCCCGGGGCTCTGACCCCTGGGGACAGGGGAGCCCCAGCCCCGCTGCCCGGACACCTCCTGCTCCAGCAGAACCAGGTGCACCGGGGGAGAACAATCGAGATTAAACGACAATAAACCAAGGAAAATGAAAGCAAATGATTTCCAGGAAATCTGCTGATTTAACACTGATTTAATCTGCTGATTTAAGTAAAACAGAGTCAGATGATGAACCTGATGAAAGTGATGAAGATTCCTGAGCCCCAGGTTTCTGCCAGGCAGCATGGCAGGCACTGAGAAGCCCCCGCAGACCCCAGCCACTTGGCCACCCTCTTTTAGTTTTGGATCCCCTTGAGCAATGAGAGCATTGAAAGCATTAAAGGTGATTTGCTGGTCAAGATGTCATGGTGGTTCTTGTGTGGTCGGGGACTGGGAACCCACCAAGTGCCTCAGGATTCACAGAGCTCCAGGAACAGCCCCAAACTGGCAGCTTTTCAGCCCTGCACTCGCTCCCCCTGCAAAGCTGAGCCCCTGGCAAGGTTCTGGAGAGGTTTGGTATGACCCGTGTGCCATCCACACTGCGCCTGGTGACCCCTTCAGCTGTGATTCTGCTGGTGCTCGTGGCTGCATCAGCATGTGCCTCATTTTGGATGCTCCTTCTTCAGGCTGCTGGGATCATTTAAGCAGCACTCAGGGGTTATTTTTTTTGCTTGTGATTGCCTGTATCCGTTTCCCCAGCAGCCCCCAAACCCAAGGGCTCCGCTGGCTGCACAGGCACTCACCCGGCTGTGGCTGCCTCAGCACAGCTCAAAATAAGTGTAAACCAGCTGCATGAGCTGGGCATCAAAAACCGTGCTGAGGAAAGCTCTGGTGGCTCCTACCACCTTCAGGGATCTTGCTCAGAAACCCATTAGACGTTCCCTGGCTTACTGGAAGCCCCTTCAGTTGCTGTGCAATGAGGGTCTCAGGTGGGTGATGGTGTCTCTGTGTTCCTGGGGCTCTTGGGTGATTCTGGCATTTCAGAGCGATGGAGCAAGTGGGTGCTTGGTCCTGAGGACTCTCCTGCTCGCTGATGGCATCAGGCACTGCTTGGGCTGCCCCTGATTCCTCTGCATTCGGGTTGGGGGAAGGCACGTAACAAACTGCTGGTGGTTGGATCTAATTAAAGCTGATCCCAGAGGCTTCAGAGAGGAGCAGAACTCAGTGCGAGCTGCTCTACGGCCATGTGGGAAAGACCAAGCTCTGCTGCTGTTTAAATGCTGGCTTAGAAACAACCAACCTCCCCCGCTCCCCTTAAAAATGTGGGAGATGTTGCTTTTACACTTTGATTCCAACATCATACAGGAAATGAGGATGTACTCCTTTTATTAAGGTTAAAGGTTTTTAATCACTTTTCCAGAATACAGATACGATTCAAACAAAAACTATTTTGGGGGGGTCTCAATAATTCACTTATTAATACCATACATTGAACTCTATAAATTCTCATATAAGAAAACGTCTTTTTAATATAGGTTACGATGCACTGGTGACCTATTTAAATCTTTTGAAGTAACACTTTGCAGTTTATATAGCACCTTTCATCACGGGGCTGCAAAGCATCCTACAGAATTTAGCCTCAATAATGCCCAAACGAGGTAGGAAAGTCTGGCCAATTTACAGGTGGGTACAACCGAGGTACAGGTCGGCAAGGGACGAAACATGAGGCGTCATCAACACAACAGCAGTGACGGGACGTGTACCCTGGGTCCTGGGCTACCTCACGTGTCAGTGGCTTGTCTGGGGACAAAGTCCAGAGCCATCACCCACACCCTTCTCTCCAAGGCTCCCGGCGGCCCCAAAAGACCTTTTCAAATTATTCCAGCTTTTTGTGTTATAAATATGTAGAAAAGAGAGTAAAAAGTCCAAGACTCGTAGCCCTAAGACCCCAGGTCTGCTGCTCGGTGGCAGGGGAGCCCAACACCGGGACCTTGGACCGGACTGGGGTTCATTAAAGCCGCGCTCTTGGGGTGCACGTTGGGATTTGGTGTCTGATGCTTTTTTTTAAGCTCGACTGCAATAAATCCCCTTTCCCTCCGAGCAGGTGGTAACCTCAGATCTTTCAGGGTTTGTTTCTTGAATAAAAAGCATGTCTCTGCTGAAAAGCCGTTATCTGAGTGAACGTTACGTCCAGTGGAAGTTTAAGTTCTGTGGCTGGAAGAATCCAAGATGCCCAAGTTCCTTTGAGCCTCTCTGACCCTAAAAACCATTCTAGAACCCTGCAACACTCCCTGGGCCAGGGCTGGCACAGGAGCCATCACTGGAGCCCCGATGGCCTCCACGGCAGCAGCATCTACTGCTGAAAACTGAAAAAATACAGAAGGTGCTGCAGATTCTGTGATTTGCCAGGAGACAGCAGAAGAGCTGGCACGGCAGGCACAGGAACAGCAACACTTTTAAACTCAGGTTCCACCTACGACCCACATTCACTCGTTTTTCTTAGTAGCATCCAACTGAGATGCTTTGAATAGGAAATAATGCAACTTAAATATTCTTATTAGTTTCTTGCCGTGCCTGCCCAAAGCACCTTTCCCAGTGCCCTGCAACGGCTCCTCTGCCACCTCCTGCTCTGTTACTACTTGCTCCTTCTGGCATGTCCAAAATAGTTTCCTCATAAAGCATAACACAAAAGAAAAGTTACCGGGTGCTCCTTGGAAATGGCAAGAGGGGGAAACTGGAGATGGAAACGCAAGATTAAGATCTCAGCCAAGTGCTCTGGGCTTGACGTAGGAGCCACGGGATGAAGTTAGAGGGGATCTGTTCATGCCAGTGGTCAGACTAAATGTGTCACTTCCACCTTCTGAAAAACAGGGCTGGAGTCAACAAATGCAGTAATGCTGTGCAAAACCACTCTATTCCCTACTCAAGACAAGTTTCCTTCTATTCAGGATATAAAAGTCCCACCTGCCCAACAAGTCTGCAGCTGTCATGCTGGGGAAGATTTCTCCCAAGACAAGAAAGGAGGTGATGGAGAAGGGATGACTATGAGGAGATGAAAAGCAGTGGCTCACTCCAGCCCCACTCACATTTACCTCAGCGAGGCAAGACCTGCAGCTCTAAGAGGCAGAAAATGCTCCCATCCAGCTTCAGTGCTCCTAAAGACCCTTCTAGACTTTTTCCTCAGCAATGGCCCATGAATTTTACACATTTTGGGGGCTCATTTTCCCTTACAAAACACCATCATCAGAACTTGATAGTTTCTTTTGCAAAAGAAAGGAACCACTTTGCACAAGAAAGAACTGCAGCTCAAAACCTGTTACCTCTTTAACTGTCCTAAGGCTGGTGATGCTCCAGGGGCCATCCTGCAGATGGGCAGAAGGGAGCAAGTCTCAACTTTGCTTCTGCTCCCTCAGGAACGTTTAAAATGTGAAAGGCAAAGAGGGGAGACCTGTTGGGCTGACGGGAGCAAAACTCCAGCCCAGAGAGCGAGCAGGGTGCTGGGGGGTTGAGGAGAGCACCATAAGGATTTTATACATGAACATTTGTTCTGTGTTCCTTTTTTTTTTAAGAAAACAGGGCAACTACTGACCGAGCAGAGTGACTGAGATTGTTACCGAGACAAAGAGTGTATTGCCCCCTTGGAGTGACCCCTGAGACCCTGCCCTTGCTGGAGCACACTGGGGAAATGAGTGACTTTGCTTATTCCAAGTCTCTGAGGAGCCATCCCTGGGCTGGAGGCTGCTGCCAGAGAAATCCCAGGGGGTTACATCGGTAGTTGGCAGAATAATTGGTAAGATAACTTGTTTTTGCACCTAATTCAGTCCACACTCTGTCCACAGCATGACTTTTTTTCCTTAAAAAAATATTTCAGGTAATAAGCATCGTTGCATGATCAGCAAATGATTCAGATGCATTTCTAATAACTCCATCTAAGTGCTCAGAACATTGATCCTGGGGGCACGATCTATCAACGTATTTTAATCCTTTGAGATAATCCATCTTGTGTGAACTTTAGCTGGGCTGACAAGAAGTGCAAGGAGCAAAGGTCGCCCTGGCACACCCTGGACAACACACCCCTCTGACTACAGGTGTCCAAGCAGGTTACCTGAGCAGAGAAACTGAAACTATTTCTTCTGTTAATTATTATCTGCACTAAGGCCTCCCTCACCTCAGAGAAAGGAGTTAGCACAACGTTTTAACAGCCTGGCTTTCAGCCAGCCAAGTTTTACCTGATTTAACTTTCCTTGCTGAGAGAATAGGAGAGGCAAATATCTTTCATTTCAAGCATCTGGAAAAAACTAACGTAGGTGAAGTGTTCACAGGCAAGAGAGAGTGAGGGTCTGCAGAGAAAGAAACGTGAGTACACTCCTCACACAATACAAATACTCTACTTTATTCTAGGGGGAAATTTCAACGTCTATTCAGGGAAAACTCCGACGTGGTATCATTTGTTGACAATCCCCACCCAAGGAAAGCCAGCCCTCCCCACGGCTGCTGCCTATACACACCTGTACACTCATCTTTCCAGAATGATTCTGTTCTCCCTGAAATGTTCTGCCAACCACACCAGTCCCAGGCACGGTGCCTGATATCTCACCATCTAACCGAACTATGGGGAGGGCTGGGTTAGAGTCTGCAGAACAAGGAACCAGCCCCTGGGCAGGGCCCGTGCCATGGCCAAAAGACCTCCCCCAGCAGTGCCAGGCCAGGACGTGGAGAAAGCAGCATTTGATCAGAAATGACAGACACAGATGGGCTTTGATCAGACAGAATCAGGGGCAGGTTTACTTTTCACATAGTTTTCTGTATTAAAAAATACATCAGTGAAATCTGTTACAGGCAGGGACAGGACTACCGAGTACACAACGTCAATAGACTACTTTCTGATTTTATTGGTTTGTTAAATTACTTTTGTTACTGCTAAAAAAATAATTAAAAAAAAAAAAAAAAACAACCAACCAAAACGAAAAACAAACAAAACAAAAAAAAGAGGAAATATAATTCAAGGCTGTTGATTTTCATCTCTTGAAATTTTAGTGACAAGATCAAATATCAGACCCCTGTTACAGAAGATGGAAAACTGACCAGAGCTAGATAAAAACCATACAATTCTCTTCTTTAAAAATAATTTGGGTTTCCAATGAATTTGTGACCACTGCTCATTAGAAACACACATCTATAGCTTGAGAAAACGGGAGATACAGACAGCATCTGACAACGTCCTGTCCTCTAAACACAACGTGGGAGCTTTTCTCTTCAAAAAGATGCAGTAACAGCCAAGCCTTAAAAAAAATCTCTCTCGATTTCCAGCACTATGACTAAACCTCTTTGGGAGGGGTGGGAAAAAAAAACACACACGTGGGTCATTTTCTACCACAGTTCTGGTGTCAAGAGTAATACTGCATCCTTTGTACAACGCCGGGAGCGTCGCAAAGGTGGAGAGAGAAAGAGTGCACGTCTCGTTGGAAATGACAAGGCCCTCCAGATCTGCCTCAGAAAGGAACCAAAACCCCAAAGGAGTAGGGGAAGAGGAGAAAGGAAAGCTGCCTTAAGGGGGAAAAAAATCTCCGCGCACCACAGTATTTGCTAGATTATATCAACAGACTGCAGAGCTACTGGGCTAGGTAAGGGACTCTCTGCACAGACCCCAGGACAGTCACTCTCCTGTACGTACCCCAGCAACGTTCATCCCGTGACAGGATCCCTCTGAAGGGTGACCTACAGCACCTCTTCCACGTCGGAGACCAAGCAGGGCTAGAGTTGGTATTAGCCTGGACTGAGAGCTAGATTCTGGCACTGCGTGACCCTAGAAGAGCAGCCAGACAGTTCTCTGCTTAGACAGCTTCCCCAGCAGACACACCAGCGGCTCCTGCCTTCCAAACATTGATCCCAGTTTCCAAAAAAATTATAAAAGTGTGTGTGGGGGGGTGTATTTATAACGGGAGGTGTCTGTCTAAATATCACCACTTCCTCTCCTGTCCTCGTGAAGAGCTCTAGGATCTCCACGTGCTCTTTGGCAGCAAGGACTGCCAGCCACCAGGCTGCAAAGTCACCCGAGCCACAGTCTAGCTCTCCACGCCCCACATGGTTATGGTAGATTTTACACAACCATTCTCCTTAAAAACATCTCACAACTTTTACAAATCCTCGACAGAGAAAGGATTTATGCACCACTCAAATGGGTTAGTTCGTCTCGAATTTGTTCAGAGGATTTATTGGTGCCACAGGACGTTGGTTTTTTGCAGCTTACACAGCTTGCTTCCTTCCAGTTCCAGTTTGTACATCCACTGTGGTTCAAAATATGCCTGTAGGTGACATGATCTTGGCTTATTTGATACACATTTTCCAAAGGCTGGACGTATTCACAGTTTGGTGCTTCTGATGTGTATTCAAAGGAAAATACCCCACTTCAGTTAGTCTGATAACTCAATGTCAGAGTCCTCTGATTTGACTTTGGCAAGTTCTTCGTGTACCTCCCTCACCATAAGAATCCGTGTTAACATGATGTCCAAGGTTGCTGGGTCTATTGGCAATGTGGAATACCACATGGGGCTGTTGGGAACACAGGAGCGCTCAGGCTGAAGGTAAAACACGTCACTTCTCTGCTTCACACTTTCAGAGCTGTCAGGAAAGGAAGAGCACGTTAGCAGAAGGCAGCTTTAATAGTCCTGCTCACAAAAAGGAGAAACGGGAAAGAAAATGGAAGTTAAATCGAGACACTGTCATTCAAATCTTCTTGTTAGTGACTTGATTTCCCCCCCTGGACTTTTTTTTGGCATGTGTATTTTCTTTCAAGTGAGAAGAACATATTCCACCTGATCAGTGATCTAACCCGAGTTTGTACAGAAACAGGAGAGACAAAATGACTTCTATCTATGTCCTTGTTATATAGTCTCCTTTCTAGCCTCTAAATACAAGTTAATCTCACTTTTCAGCAGGCAGAAGCTGTCGGCAGTTTTACCTAAATCACACTTTCCCCACCCTCCTTCACAAAGAACATGATGTCAGGGTATTAGTTGTGATCTTCTCAAAAGAAGGATCCTGTATGGGAATTAAGGGAGCTGAGAACATCATGGTCACAGCTGTAATGCCTCCCCTTCACATCTACACCCCGTGGATCCCTGTTCACTGAGTCCATCAGCAGTGCTGGAAGTCCTGCCAGCACCTCCCATTCCCACTGAGGGATCAGGAACTGGAGAGAGGAGCTCACAGCACAGGCACAAAAGGCTGGAGTGGGATCCTTGCCCAAGTGCCTGTTCTAGTCTACACACAGATCAAAAATCAAGTTCTGTCACTTACCATTTTGATAAGTAAAATTCATAGAGTCGGACTGGACACCGCAGGGGATTATCTGTATTTTCAGCCATTTCCACTGCTGCTCCAGCCTCCTCATCTTCACCACGTTTCCTCTTGCCTACAGATAGTTTATCTGGATACACAAAAATGGCATCTCAGAAGTTCAGTGAAAAACAGCAGCTTCAAGTACAAGCCCTGGACACTTCACCTCACACCTACATCCCACAGAAAGTAGTTAATAGTAGTTAATAAAGCTCTACGCAAGCAAAGGATGTTATAAAAGACTATTCAACAAATCTGCAGCCCAACGTGTGGCACCTCCTTTGTAAGCTTTTACTGGATGTTTTGGCTCATGCAGAATTTCTCTTCAAACCTTTTTAGAGTGAAAAAATTTGGAAAATGTAGAGGATAACAGAGTGTTCATAGCTCTGCTTACTGCATAACGTGTTTTTCTCCCTGGTGCATTTTAAAAATAAGGAGCAGACAACAGAATTACATCATTGCCAACGTTCGGATGACCAGAAAGCACTCACTGACCTGATTCTACCTCTTGTTTTTGGAAGGGTGGGAAAAAACGTAAATATGTCATCTTAGTATTATACTTGAGAGTGCGGGTGCGTCTCATAACGTGGGCAAAGGAGAGTTTCAGGTGCTCACTGACATTCTTTAGTTGGAAGTATTTGGTGTTGAAGAACAGAAGCGTGTTCAACAAAACGATAGGGGAATATGCACCCAGCTGTTTACACTCCCACAAGTGCTCCTCTTCAATTCTGGAGAACATGTAACCTGGAAACAACGGGCAAAGAGAGCAGCAGAGAGTTAGTGATGCCAGCTGAGGGCTGTGCCCACAGTCAGTTACAAATGAACAGCTCTTCCAGGCTTATCTAGCAGGTTTTCCCCAAAGCAATGAACACATCACACTTGAGCAAGGTGGGGCAGCAGAAATGAGTAGAATTAATTAGGCAGATTTTGCCAGAGATGCATTTAAATCCTCCTTAGCTAACCTTCTATTAATGAACCACAGATCAGACCAAAATCAGAACTATCACAAGCAATTGTCATTCCAATAAACCCGACAACACTGCACGTACAAACACGAGGGGGGGCACGGAGAACTTGCTGTGGAACAGCAAGGTCTCACAGTACCAGAAGGACAGAGAGAAGGACAAAAAGGAAGATTACAGACTCTCACTAAATTCTAATTTCACTGTATTAAACCACAGTCAGCCAACTGCAAAACTGTATAACTCCTAAGACATGGAGCTTGAGTTTAAAATGTACCATCTTTATATACAAATAGCCCATTGTGAGGTAGGAAAAATAAGGGGGCTGGTAAGAAATTTGTTGTGGGGAAAAAAAAATAAAAATCACTGTATGCAGCAGACTATAAGTAACTGGATTATTTCTGTACTAAATAAAAATGTCATTTTCTAAACAAAAAGCCAGTCATGGATACACGTATGGAGCTGCCAACATCACTCAAGTTTCATTGACGCTCTACTAACACAGCTGGTGTCCAGCTTTACAAACTGCATGATCATACTTGAAGACCAATTAAAAATATCTGCAGAATTTGGGAACTCTTAATTTGGGAGTGACTGAGGTGAGAAGAACTTAGAATTGAGGAGTTGAGACAAGATTCCAACTGGTAGAGACAGACATGAAATCCATGATGCTAGTCTACCACAAACTATCACATGGTGGAGAGAGAGGAGACCAGTGTGAATGCCTCAGATCACACTTCTTCATGGCACTGAGAAAATACTGATTTATAATATGGCTTTGTCATGCAGCTACACAAAACAAAATAATTGTCCTACCATTTGGAAGAATTGTAGGTTCCCAGATTTTCAAAAGTTTTGTAAGTTCAATCATAAACCTGGAATAGGGCTCGGTAAAAATGTTATCTATTCTACCATTCTCAAACAGGTACTACAAGAGAAAAAAAGGAAGACATACAGTTTGTGATTATACAACATTGCAGAGAAGATACAGGACATCAGATTCTTTCCCTTTCTTATGTCCCAGTGTCTTATGGCCCAGAACACTTTGCTGAAATCTTCCATGAGATATCAAATCAAATTTTCTGTGGGGACTGGGACCTCCCCAGTATGAAATGAGAGATCTAGGTAAGAATTATTGTTAATATTCCAAGCTCTAGGGCCGTTTTCTGAAAAATCATCAGCCTCTAAGTGTCAAACATTCTTAAAAAAAGTCTGTCCATATAAACCAGATGAGTTATTGAGCACGTTTCTGTTGAACAGAACTTCATGTGCTATCACCTCCTGACACAGACAGAGGCTGTTGAAATAGCTCGACTTAGAGCATCAAGGTAAAAGTCCCTTAAATTCTTGTCAAGCAGCAGTTAAAAGTTTTCTACAAGTCAGGAGCGTGTATCAATAAATACGTCAAAACTGGAACACACACAAAAATTGCTGATTTTCCTGGGCCTTATCAATGGCACTTTGAATTTTAACTCCTCCCACATTTTTTTCAAGCATAGCCAGGAAAAAAAAAAAAATCAAGACAATTCCATGCCCAGTCAAATGACAGGTTTGACACTAGAAGGAGCTTTTGATTCCTTGTCTCCAAAAGGAACAATCAGGCTACTCTAAACTAAAGCCCTAACAGAAATATACTGAGCACTGAGTTTTAAACAGAAGTTAATATTCTGCTAGGTTTGTACTGCAATTGTTTCAAGGCAGGTAGCAAGGATGTATTACATTACTCCTAGCACTCATTAATTACAATGCAATTAATCCCTTTGTGTTTTTTCTGTAAATATTGCCAACACAACAGGGATCTGGCTGGCTGCTGAAGGAGCTCAGTCCTTGCTGGGTAACCTCTTCCATGTAAACTGGTCTATTAGAAGAGCACTGGGCAACTTGAGATCTAAAACATTCCATCATAAAGCAAATATTTCTGAGGGCCAAATCTTTCCTATGCATGAGAAAGGATCAAACAGGTACCAAGCCCAAAGACCTGTGCCTGGGCTGAACACCCAGCCCTCCACACCACACTCCTCCCTGGTACAGAAGCAGCCTGGTCACTCTGATCAGATAAATTAGTGAAATATGGGATTAAGACAGACTAAGAATAAAGCACAAAAAAGATATATTCTTGCCTCCTCTACAAAAAACCCAAGCAGCTGCGTGGGGCTATGGATATAAGGCACAAATAACCAGAGCAAGTCTTGATAGACCTCAGCAATACCCTAGTTCTCTGAGTTACCTGCTGAATTCCAAGGCACAAGTATAAGATGCTGTCAGGGTCATATTTTTCTCCATTTGGTCTCCGCACCTCTTGAATAAACTGGCACAAGCCAAAACTCAGCTCAGCAAAAGTGCACGAGAGAATGTCCTCCTTGAGCTTCACAGGACGAACTGCAGCCAGGAAAATGATCAGAAAAATCAACTTCATTCAACAGATAACCTCACACTCCTCATTATCTTGTGTAGGCAGAGCTATTAGATCTTCTCTCTCGTACACAAACTATCCTGTATGACTATTTCCTGTTTGTTGGCTAACAAGTAAATGAGGATTTGCCAATAAAAATGAACCCCCCTGCAAGTACAGCCAGTAGAAATGCTGCAACTGAGCAATAAATAAGGCTGCAGGTATTTAAAGCAAAGACACCTCAAAGTCAGGGAATCTGCTGAACCCAACGATGGGGCACAGCTGGGGCAGAGCAGGGCTGATAAATATATTTCACCTCTAAAGCTGGACTCAGGGGAATCCTGAGTGAGAGAAAGATCTTAAGTATTTCCTAATAGCTCTGGACGTGCAGCAAATTCAACTTCTTAAAGGGAGGAGGAGTGAAGAGTTTAGTGGGACATGAAAGGATTCAGAAAGGGAAGCAGAACCAGGGAATCAATCGATTGAAGGATCTGCAATGACCAGGCCTGGCTGGGAAATGCCTGCCTGGGACTAAGCAGGGAATTTTCTGGGAGGGGCAGGAACAAACAGGGTTTCCTGGAGCTGACTGTATGCTTGCTTCCTTAGCCACAAGAAGAAAACACAGTAACTCGTGTGATTGCTCCTCTGGGAAACAAAACCCAGCTGTCCTCATGTAATGCCAACAAAAACTCCAAATAGAGAAGAGAAAGCAGATCTCCTCCTAACTAGAATTTTACCTTTGGGATCCTTCTTCTGTAAGCCCCATCATGCTTAGTTCTTTACACTGCAGAAGTATTGAACATGCTTTGCTCTCTTCCCCACCGTGCCCAAAAAGCTCAATTATATTCCTAACTTAAATTCTCTGCTTGACTCTGAGAATTTGCTCACAAATCTCCCAGTGCAAGCACGTAAGACAGATTTGAGACCAGGGAAAAGGGCAGTGAGACACTGCCAAATCCCAGGACTGCTGTGCTTTTGTAATAAAACAAACCAATCCGTAATTAGAAAACCAAACAAAAGTGACATTTATATTGTCATTATTATCTATCACTCCAGTGAGACATAAGGGACAATTCATGCCTTTTAAAGTTAGTTTCAGGCAGGATGCAGCACAGAAAGGGTGACTTTGGGAAGGTTTCTTTCCAGCGTTCAGATTTTGATGTTGTAGCACACTGTTTTTTTAAAGCACATAGTTATGCTGACAAACAAATACTTTGTGAATGCATCAGCTACAGATTAAAAAAGATGGGGCCATGTTAGTGTTGTCAGCTTAGAATTATGGCCTGAAAATAGCTCAGTAAAGGCCTCGCAGCTGCACAAAGCACCTCTTCTACAAATGAAGAATTACTACATGCAAATGAACACAAGGTGGAGGTCCAGAGACTCACATTTTAATGTCAAAAAGAAATCTGGTATTTTAGAGCCTGTTTTAATAGGTAACAGGTCAATTAAGAAGAGAATAGCTCTGATTTTTATACACATGTAAGAGCATTCCCTAAAATCCTTTCTCCACTCACAGATGTTTTAAAACTCGGTGGTTATCTAATTCTAATTGTCCTGGTTGGAGTTAGAACCAAACCAGTTCTGTTCAGTGATTTTACTTCCCATCTGAGTCTGTTGTAGGTGGACTGGACCTGCACCTCGACACTAATTTTGATTTGAACAACATATCACACCAAGCACTCTTCAACTAAGTATCTCTGCTTCCACTCAGAGGAAAAATTACCTGAAAACTTCAGGTCCCCTTGTTCCTCCTGTGCATTTTTCCATTGGACCCAGTTTTTCCAGGCATTTACCCCGTACATGTACTTCAGGGTCATCCCAGAAACAGAGCAGCCTGGGTAGGAGCCCTGCATCAGGTTCCGGGGCTCCACAGGAACCACAGACTTCTTCCTGCCCTGCAGGCAAACACACCCATCAAACCAAAGGGACACTTCAGAAGCTCTTCATCTGTGGATGCTCAACTTGAGCCCACAGAAGGAGGCTGACATCCTAGCCAAACCCTACTCTCATGCCAGAATTTCAGTGATGGTTTATGTATTTTTAATATGTGGACAAAGATTAACCATATTTTTCAGAAAAGGTGCAATAAAATACAGTGATTCTCGCTGTGATAAATAAGCACAGAAATATATTCCTCTCTAGCCACAGAGGAAAAAAAAATATTCTTTCCTGTAGATTATAACAGGAACCTCTGCTGGGCCTCTGTCGGACAAAGGTTGGACTTGATCCTAGAGGCCCCTTCCAACCTAAATGATTCTATAACACTACTTAAAAGACATTTCTTTTGGAGTTTTTTGAAAAGATACACTAAAAAACATTCTGCACTAAAAAGGCATTTATTCTACCTAGCTGCAGAGGAGGAGGAAAGAAAATCTTCCATCATATAGCAAAATAGGAAAAAAATAGAGAGTGTAGTTAAACTGGAGGCACACACATGATGTTCTTACTCCAAATGCAAGGAATCTGTGTCCCAGCAGTGGTTTCTTACCCGTCTCTTGGGCTGGGGGAAGCCATCCCTGTGTCTCCGCCTCGCTCGTGAACGTGAAGGCAAACCCAGTCCTTTACTGAGAGGGTCAAATGAGTCTGGAGTCAAACCAACACCAGTGAGAGTTTAATTATATGATTTAGCAGCCCAGGTAGAGGTGTTATTTAGATACTATGGCATGCCCTGCAGTTAGCAATTAGATCTGTATATTCAAATCATGTTACACCTTTGAATAATTATGCAATCTACGGACTTTCTGCACAAAGAAATTGAATTATCTGAGGAGGAACCACCCCCCCAGCAGTGGGTGCAGTTATTCAGCCAAACTGAAATTCTGCACCACTCACATGGGTTATAAACAGGGACACAGAAGTCATAAATTCCAAGGAGTCAAGCAAGGCTACCTGCTACTCTTGCTGGGGGTTCTGTACAACACTGCCTTGAAAGATACCACTAATATTTTAAAAACAGTTATTTTGGGTAGAGCTGCTTTGTTACTGCAGCTTTAAATATCCAGTTTTACTACGTGAAAACACATTCCCTTCATAAACAGGCTGCTGGCACGATGCTTACCCAGAGAATTGTGTGTATTTCATACAACAGTGCATCTTTCTTCACGTTACACCCACCTGATGGGAAGTCTGCCTCCAGGTCCTGTTCCACATCACCCTTGGAGAACTGCTTCAGCTCTGGCTCTGGCTCTGGCAGGGCGTTTGGTCGCAAGGCATAGTGATTTAACTCATCCTCCCAGCTGTGGGGGGTGGACACAGCTTCGGACTCCAGATCACCACTGTAAGTGCTACCTTGGTCTGCAATGAGAGTGGTCAGACACACCATGTGCTATAGGAAAGGACAGAGATGAGACTGCAGGAAAAGATGGAGAAAAATCCATTTGAAAACTAAAATAAATCTCACTGACCTTTCTCAAATATCTTGGGGTCCAGGAAGAGCTCATGCTCAGACGTTTGAGATCCTTTAGAAAAAGAAGGAAACCTGTATCTACAAATGACTGGCAGCTTACATAACTAATACAAAACACTCTGAACATCAGAACAATAGGCATTAGTCATGATACTAACACACACAGTGTGTTTCCTCCTCTACTAAGCTTCTCCTAACAGCTTTCTACCTTGGTCATGCTGTTATGGGAGAAACAGAAATGCAGCACTAACCCATGTTTGCTTTTCCAAATGTTTCTATCCCTCCCTGTTTGTTATTGGAGTCATCTGTAGCAAGTTAAGATATTTTGTTCATTTCTTTTCAGCTTGTTCCACTTTTACTACATGGGACAGTCACTACCCAACACATTCTAACTTACATCACCCTCCGAAAATCCACCATAAAAAGCCTGACAGGAAAATATTCTTGTAAAGCAGCTGCTCTGGTGTCTTGGTTCTGACTCCTTCTGCTAATGCATGATGACTGATCTGGAGATTACTACCTCTAGTAGTCTGTGACTGTCAACGTAAGTCAAATCAGCACCTAGGATCAGTGAAAGGGAGATCAAAGACATTTAAACCACTGTCAGTGCTCAGTTTCTAATGTGGGTTCTATACTATGCATAGTTCTACTGAGTGTTGGCTGATAAACCTCTATGAAGCTACTAAAGCTCCAGAAAAGTGCAACTATAACCAGCACCTGAGATGGGAACTAGAGAGCAAGAGTAAATTCGTCTTAAAATATGTTTTCAAAACAAAGAATAGACCATTGCACACAGATGCAAAATTCTCTCCAAATATACAGTTTAGCTGAGTTCCCAGAAGGCCTCCTCATTTTAAAACAATAAATAATCAAAAGTGCTAAGACATGATACAAGCATTACAGTCCTGTCTTGGTTGGTAAGACACCAGGACCATTCCCCTTGGCTCGTGTACCTGGGCAGCAGCCAGTACAAGCCCTACATTTCTTTCTCTCTTTCCTCCACCTCACTGCGTTTAGTTTCCTTTTTAAAACCACCACATACCACCATGAGAGTGTGTTTTTTCTTTCTCCTCATCTTCTGCAATCATTTCTGCCATCTGAAGGAGATCAGCTTCAAATGGATTTGTGGGAATCTTTTCCCTGATATCCTGAATAGATTCAACGATCTTATCAGCATTATCCAGGTTGGGTGGGCAGAGCATGGGAACTGGTACCTATGGAACATGTGGAAACAGTTAGAGCATGCCTGGGGTAATGGGAAAGAGCAAATACACAAGGGAGATTCCCCTCATTTAACCTTATATACATTTTAGGACTACTAAATTTCATTTTAAAATAACTCCAGCCTGGTTATACTGTTTCATTTCCGCAATAACCTACAAATTGGCAGGTTTGTGTGATGAAGCTTAACCAAACATGATGCAATAAGGAAAGAAATGGCTTCAAGGGCTCCAAATACCACTTGCATGACTGGTCACAGACCCCAAGGACTCTGCTCTGTGTCCTGCTCAGAAACACGACTGTAAAACACTTGTCTAGTGAACAGAAGCACAACTTACAGGTACTGGCATCCCCAGAGGAACTGGTGTGTACTGTGTGTAGAGGTGAAGGGGCACTGGCACAAACACTGGTACAGGAACAGGAACCACAATGATCTGGGGTTGAACTTCTTCTTCTTCTGTTACACCAGAAGCAGAACAAAACAAAAGCTGTTTACCCATCTGACTATGCAGCACATGCCAGAGTCCATGAGAATTGTTTGGATTTCTGCTTGTAACCAGAACCACACCTTGCTCCACAGCCATCTGTCACTTTAGCACTAACACTAGGGTTTGGAAACAAACAGCATTGTGACTACACACACCAGTGCTGGAAGGGGAGAGAGTGGAAATCAGTGTTAAAGACGAGGGTCTGCATCTGAGAAAATGGTGTCTTACTGCAGTTATCTCACAATTCACTACAAGGCCATGAGAAGGTACCTTTAAAATAATCATAGAATGGTTTGGGTTGGAAGGGACCTCCAAAGGGCATCAAGTCCCACCCCCCTACAAGAAGCAGGGACATCTCTACCTAGATCAGGCTGCTCAGAGCCCCATCAAGCCTGACCTTGAATGTCTCCAGGGATGGGGCCTCCACCACCTCTCTGGGCAGCCTGTTCCAGTGACCAACCACCCTCATATTAAAAATCTACCCTTTTTTAGCTTAAAACCATCATCCCTCATCCTATAACAGTAATAACAACTCTGAAGCTTTATGGATTTCAAAGAACAGCAGATGTGTTACACCTGTAAGGCAAACTGCTCCTTGGGAAATACCACACGACCAACTGAAAGCTATTTAAGGTTTTAAAATATATTAAAAATATTCTCTGTTACATAAATATGTGTTACTCTCTCAACTGCAATATAGACTTCTATAGAATGGGTGGATTAGATACATACCTGTCTGGCATTCTTTGTTTTGAGTGTGAGGTTTGCATGAGGTGGCCTTAGTCTGTGTGATTGGCTTGCACAACAATGCTTTGTTTTTTAGCAGCCTCGGTGGTTGTGAGGATGGGAGCTTTAGGGCATCAGTCTGAGTACTAGCCTGTTTGGAAAAACACAAACGAGGGCACATCAGTGTTGGTTTGAAGGATTTAAGATCAGTATTTGTTCTCTTCTGTGGGAGGGTGAATGATTTAAAACTCTCCTTGCTGATAAAAATGATCATTTCAAAGCTATTGCCAACCAGCTTGCCAAGGTATTTGGTGCTTTCTGCTCTTCACCTCCATGTGTTTTAATCAAACAACAGGCTTGTTGTTGTTGTTAACATTGCAGGGAACAAACCTGCAAGGATCTTTGGTTTCTGCAGTCAAATAACCTCTATAAACTTTTGACCTTGGAGCCTGACTGATGGCAAAGATATAAAGAGAAGTTATGTTAAGATACTTTCCACGACTGAAAGTCTGGCTGATACAGATACTCAAAAACCTCAGTAAACTGATGTGAAACCACTGAAAACAAATGAAGTTAAAAATGAACACAAGTGCTGGCAGCATTGCTATCACTTCCTGATTACACACAGACTGACTATTCATGCTTGTACTAATTTCATGTCCTGCTAACTGTAATTTTCAGCCATGCATTCAAATAACAGGATCTATTTCCTTAGGGAAAATCCATACTCTAATCCATAAATGACACTTCAGCTAAAAGCAAGGGTGTCAGTCTTCCAGAACCTAAGAGCTACGTAATAAAATCTTCATATTTTAAGAGAGTTGCAAGGCGTAGAGCACACACCACCAGGAGCTCAGGAATAGGAGCTCTGGGAGTTATTGAGAGAGAAGTGGTGACAATGGTTCCCCACAGCTCCATCACCACACTAGGGAGTGGGGAAGGAAAGCTGAGCTCTGAGAGCTTGGCCACATCAGCCCCAGCAGCCCACACTGGTCCCATTCCTCCCATGCTACTCCTTTTGACACCACACCCCCTTTTCTGGGCACAAAAGGCAGCCCCAGGTACAGAAGCCACACATGAATTGCTTGAGAACTACAGCCATCCCCAGAGCTACAATTAAAACATCTCATCAATGTCAGGGGACATGAAAAGACTTTTACACCATACGAGCTCTACACATTTTAAAAACAGCATCTGCAAACTGGATGGATTTTAAATCCCAGTCATAGAATGGTTTGGGTTGGAAGGGACCTCAAAGATCATCTAGTTCCAACCCCCCTGCCATGGCAGGGCCACTTCCCACTAGACCAGGTTGCTCAAGGCCCCAATCACAACCAGGAAAAGCAGTTATAAAATGATGGTGCAAAATTCTTGGATACTTTACTTGTTATTGACACAATCTGGGTGAAAGTGAGAAAGAGTCTCTCGTAAAACTTACGTCTCCTATTATTTTTGCTGTCACAGTAGGGACTGCACCTGTGAAGAAAAAAACCACATGATAGCCCGTGTGCTTCTCATCAAGGACCATAACCCATCCCCTGCCAAGGTCAAGAAAAAGAATTCCCATTAAATCTCATTCCCTGGTGCATGTACATAAATTTAAGTCATTACTTATACCTGGTAAAGGAAGGACAGAGCAGTAACCGACTGCACTGATGTGAAGCATAATGAAGAAGTGGCTCAAATACAAATGTTCAGGAATAGCAATCTTAAAATAAAGGCATCACATGGAGCAGTCTTACCCTGTAAAACATTGTTGGAGTTCACCGTAGGCTGGGCAGCAGGGGTGCTTGCAAGGGACACCACATTTGCTATGACAGGGGTGGAGTCCTTCCTCAAAGAAGGAGGGCCTGAGGAGGAAGCTGGTGTCATAGAAAGGTTTGCTGGACAGAGTGAATAGAAGAAAACCAAAGTAAGCAACAAGATAATTTATAAAGCAGCATTTCTGAAATAGCACCCACCCTGTAAGTGCATATACGAAATCTTTATTTACAACCATTAAGTCCATTAATTTCACCACTTGTGGGTTGGTTTTTTTTTTTAAAGGAACATTAAAATTCCACCATATCTGGCTACGTGTTATCAAGTCCAGGAGACAAGCCAGGTATTTAACATGTCTTCAACAGACAGGAATACATTTTACCTCAACAAAATGGGCCTTTGTTTATGAAAGTGATTGCAAAGCAAGTGCTTATCCTCTTTAAAATCACAATCCAGGTTTGGTATATGAAGCAATCTCATTTCATACCTGCCGCAGTTTGAAATCATCTGAACTAAGAGAGAGATCTAAAAATGAGCCCATTCAATGGCAGTGGGTGAGGCCCCAGTAGAAGATGTATCTTAAGAAGTTCACAGGCTCAGGTTTCCAGGTCAGTGTTCCTATCACCACCATGCACACCAAAAGGCAACACTATTCCCAGCCCGTTTTACCTGTGTTGTTTTGGGGTGGAGGGTCAGGAACACTTTGCTGATTACAGAACAACAGAATACAAAGCAGATTGCAAAAATGCTTGATCTCCCCTTGCCACTTCAGGGACTCACTGAGTTTACCTTGTCTCTTACAACCATCACACTTTGCCATCTAGGAAAAGAGAGGGAGGGAGAAATTAAACACTCTGTAAAGAGCAACAAAGAGGAGGTGTAGAAAAACCTCTTTGCACCCTGTTCAACAAATATAATGTCCAGAAAAGGGTGCATCATTTTTGCAGTAACACAAAGCAGCAGAACATTCAGTGTCTGTCTTCCCACAACCCATATTAGTTTTTTTCTATATAGAAAACTGCTACTCAAAGGTTAAGGAGGCTTTACTCATCTCTCACATAAATGCAATATATTCCATGGACACAGAACTTGGCCACAGGCAGTTCACTTAGCTCCTAATGCAGGAAGGCTCTTTTGCTAACATGTTCCAGAGGATGCTGTGTGAAAATATTGCTTACCTGGTAATAGAGAACTGTGAATTTAGACATGCACTCCTCTGAGCAAAATTCCTCCATTTTCCCCCCAAAGTGATGCTGGACCAGTTTGGGAGAAGCCTGTAAACAGTAACTGCACATTTTACAGTGGTTTCCCCAGCGCTTAGCCAAGTCGTGCTTATAGAGCAGTTTACAACCTGAAAGATAAAACAGCAAAAAACCCAAAAACATCCTTTAATATCAAAAAGAAATTTGCCCAGCATTTTCACTTCTTGTACTTAGTTATGTGTCATTATTTGTTGAAACATACCATTAAGGTATAAAGTGTGAACAAAGTCCTGTGTTTCTAAACCTAAACCTCCCCAGCTTTCTAAGCTAAAAAGATCCAGTTTCTCTTAGTACCACCAGTAAGTTTAAGGCCCTCTCTTACCTTCACTGCAGAAGGATTTATCTATGCCTGAGAATCGCACTGTCTCCTTGACAATCTTCTCAATTTTGCAGTATTCACACATTGCCATGACACTGCTCCTCTTCTTGTACTCATCACAGCAGGTCTTCCCACAGAACTGGAACATCTTCCCCTGCAACACAGCCCGCACGGCTTGGTTCCAATGTGTCACAGCCCAGGCGATGGATTTTAATTGTTAATAAAAACTCAGAAGTGTATTTACAGCCTCGGAAATCAACAACAGAGAGCACTAGCACATCTGTCACCCCATTTAGCTTTAAAACCAGTACAATTTCCTGCAAAGTTCTCACCGGTGTGCTTTGTCCTGGAATTAAAAGGATCATCTCTGGGACCGAGAATCACCCAGCCAAGCAATCATTGGGGTTGGGGTTTTTGGAGGGGTTTTTTTTTCTGTTTTTAAGATTAAAGAGCTAGTATCTGTATTGGTTTTGATAATGGTTAAACGATACCAAAATCAGTTCCAAATTCCTCCTCAGCAGGTCACAATAAGCAACAGAGCAGACAGACAGTTGCACATAAGCCACAATTGTTTGGTTTTCTACTGACAAACCTGAAAAGCTCCCATCTCCCTCACCTTGTAGTCGAGCAGCTCCGGTTTGGTCGCAAACAATCTGTTACAGTGGTGACACCTGAGTTTCACAACAGGACGGGCAAAAGTGACTTGCTGGGACTGGGCAGCCAGTCTCTGCAGCCCAGCTGCAGCTGAGCTGCTCATGGAGCTGGGGGACACAGTCGAGGTGGTGCCACTGGCCGACACCGTCGCCCCCGGGGGAATGCTCACGATGACTTGACCTTGCGACAGAGGCACCACTGAGGAGTTCATTCCTGCAGGCTTGTTGAACAAATTCTGCAGGAAAGCAAATTGAGGAAGAGGCTTAATTTGACAATATTCTCTATTTTCCCCGACATCCCAGCTACTCACGCCATCGGTTCGTTACTCTGTTAATTGAGCCAAGAAGAAATCCTAGAAGGCACACCTGAAAAGCTACTACACAACTGTAGCTGCAAAAATTGCGTATGCTCCCATCTGACATAGCCAAGTGATACTGAGGGTTTGAGGAGGTTTTACAGCTGTTGCACTGAACTTGAACACCTGAGGGTGAAACAGAGAAAAAAAAGTGATTTATGCAACATCAGGTTGTACTGCAGCTAATTCTGCACTGTGCATACAAAAGCAGAGAATCTCAACGACCAGCCAAGGTGCACACAGAAGCCCAAGACGAAGTTTCTACAGGTTCAGAAGCAGACACTGCAGCTGCAGAGCCTGTCACTTGTCAGATCCTTTCATTAATCTCCCAGTATCCCTAGGATGTCAGTAAGCATTTTTCTATCTTATAAGAAAAATAGCTAAGAGTATGTTTGCCCAGCTCAACACAACGTGAGGCAGAGGTAACTAAGCTAATCCCCCCGCAGAACCAGGGCCAGACCAGTCACAGTGGCCTGTGTCCACAGAAGTGGATTCATCTACCTGGGAAACCCACCAGCTGAACTTACAAGAGCAGAAAACAGATTCAGGTTTATTATCACGTTTAAGATCTCTAAATCAAAGCTGCCATGGCTGTACTATCACTGTTATTTAGCTATGGTAGAAAGTCTTTAAGTTCCCATCTCAGCACCTCCCTTAAAAAAAAAAAAAGCCACTTCCCACCCTCCACAAAAAGAGTATCAGCCTTAACTTTCAAGAGGAATTTAGTGAAATCATGCTTCTTGAGACGTGAAAGGATAAACTTACCTGAAGAAGTAACCATTTTTACTTTATAGGCTGACAAGCAGTTAACAGAACAGAACAGTTCAGTTTTTCCCAAGTTACTTGTGTTCTCTATCATCTCAGCCGAGGATCTCAAAGATTTACACAGGGCACAAGGTGTAATTTTAGCTGACTTCTGTGGAAACATTGAAATCTGTCAATTCACTGGAAGCTTAGTATTTTTATTAACCTGGAAATTAATCGCTGGCATATAAAATGGGCATAAAAGTGACTGCCAGGGCACTTAAACCAGCACTTACTTTACTGCTGTATTATTTATGATGCAGATATACTTATTTGAGTTCTCCAGTATGTTTGTTATATTCACACCTTGACCACCACTCAGAGAGAGGCAGGTTCCCTGAAGATGTGTTTGATAGTGAAATGGGGAAGAGATGTATCTCCTAGTAAGAATCACAGTTATTATTATTATTATCTCTGTCTATAGATTACTTCTAAGAAGAAACACAAAAATAAGCCAGCCTTTCACAGACACTTTTTCTGTGTCTACAACAGTGAAAGGCTTTTAAGGTTTCTAAGTTTGGAAAAAACTTTGAGAACTACTGCACCAGATCATTTGATTATGGCAGTCTTAAAAATACACTTTTTTCTATCAACACCTATTCCAGGTCTTCACAGAAGGACAGAATAGAATAAATATTTCTAAGGATTTAAAAACACTCACAAAACTCCAGAAACTATCAGAATGTATCTGACAATTGAGTCGAATGCTGTTTAAAAATCAATAGAAATAGACTGGACTTAACATCCAAGCTTTGAACATACAGTAATTTCAGGAAGACTCACATATAAGGGTTTTTGATGCAAGATGCAAAGCAGCATGAAATCTCTCTCCTTTCCAGCTTAATTTAATTTCCAGATTTGTTTCAGAGGACAACTAATGTTGTAGGTAATTTTCTGGATGAAATGTTTTTAACCAGATTTTTAAAATTCATTAAACCTTTCTTGGCCTAAGTGGCCTGAATAATGGGGCCACAGAGTTAAGTCACAAAATGAAATTGCACTATCTTATCAAAGGGCAATTTTTTCTAATGTAATTACATTAAAATAAGTCAGCCAAAAATAATTGAGCTATTATAATGAATTAAGGTACTCCCAACTGCTCATCTCCTTAAGAGGTTCCATTAGAATAAAAAAATAAAATATTAAAAGTTTAAGAATTCAAATCAAAATTATCAACCAATTATTACTTTTCCTCTCCACTTAATTCAAATGCTACAATTTAATAGAGAATTCTCAAAGGGGGAGCATCTCAAGGGCTGAAAAAAGTCACAGTGGGCTGCTGCTGAGTGGTCCCACTGCATCTTCTCTCCCACTGGAATACTCTGGAAGCTGGTTCAGTGGCAAGGGAAACAGAGCAACATGTTTGGGCAAAGATCACGCAGCAAGTGGCAAAAGGATTTCTCTTAGACCAAGACAACAACTGAAAACATCAACTAAAACTTGGGTGTCTCTTAAACCACGCTAAGTCTAATCAAAGACATTTTTGATATTCTGTCAAAATATACCTGCTTGTATGCTGTCACACAGGTGGAACTGCAGAACTTCTTCGACTGCCCCTCTATCTGGAGCACGTGGCACTGGCCAGAGCCGCTGTAGCAGTACCCCCCACAGTTCTCACAGCAGTTCATGGTCAGGTTGTTGGCCGAGCGGAACTTGGAGAAGCAGGCGTCACTGCACAGCTTGTGCACCACGTTCTGGTAGTTCACCTCGTGCCTGATCTGCAGGGAAATAAAAGGATATATAGCAAGAATTAGGTGTGTTCAGCTCTGTGACAGTGAGCTGTCCCAAGCTAAAGGAAATCCAGGTAAAAAAGAAGTTTGCAATTACCACTGCATTCTTCTGGCACATGCTGCACTTGGTTGAAATGCTGTTGGTGTGGATGGTGACAATTGGTTTCCTCTTCAGTTCATAGGTAGAAAGACAAGACTGGCTGCAGAAATCCTTACTGGAGCTTGTATTGTCAAACTGGGCAGTGATTACATCCTTTGGGTTTAGAATGTCTCTATGGAAAAAAGAGAAACAAACAGAGATGAAGAATTAATGTTGGTTTCATGGCAACTTGCTGTCCCTTCCTCTTCTGCAGGTTAAACACTCTCCACAAGAGGGTGGACTCATTTAATTCAAAGCTTTTCTTTTTGCCATCTAAGTATCTGACTTCATTGTTTCTTTTCCTATTAGGAAAATAGTTTTCAAGTACAATTCTCAAGTAGATATTTTGTGAAGCATTTTGTACCTGGACTTGGGAGGGGCCTATAAATACATCAAGCTGTGTGATTAACTATTTTCAAAAGGAAGTGGGAAAAGGGAACTGTTTTGAACAGTCTTTACTAAACAAACTTAGAAAGCAGGATATGTGGAGTAATTCCTTTTAACAATGAAAATACCAATTATAATAGGGTAGGGAAAAAAAAAAAGGAAAACCAAAAGGTGACAATTTATAATCACCATGTGGTTGAGTCCAAAACGGTCTAATATTGTAACTTTCTATCTCTTATCTCCCAGCTATAGTTTTGTTTGTTACTGGATTTAACAAACTGAACCTTCTCCTTATTTCTTCTGTCTTTTGAAGCAGTCATTCATAAAAAAGTTTCAAAGCTCTTAAGTCAAAGAACTAGGAGGAAATATTTATGTAGTTTTCTTGGCTGGAAGGATGCCTCCTTCTCACTTGTCAGAGGGAAACCATTTTTCAACAGAATAAATATAAATTACAGCCAACACTGCTAAACTTTGTTACAAGGCCTTTTCACAATAAGATGTCAAGCAAAAAGAATAATTAATTGAAGTCTCAAGTTCGGTTCAGTTGACCTTGTAGAACTGAAAGCAGTAAATCTGCTGTTGAAGAAATGAGGAACAAAGCTGAAACCTCAACTACCTAAAAAACTCAATTATTAATAAATGTAAACTCTCTACATCTTATGAAAGCAGCAGTGGCGTATTTTGAAGAACTGAGACCTACAGAAATCTAAGCTCACTGAATGAAGCCAGACTAGAAAGTTATTTGGTTTTTAGAATCTAAAGAAAAGTCTTGCTTCAAAAGTATTAATTTACCCTTGTTTTATTTCATCTCTTCGTTTGTTGAACCCCTCCAGGGCTGGTGACTCCAGCACCTCCCTGGGCAGCCTGGTCCAGCCCCTGACCACTCTGTCAGTAAAGAACTTCTTCCTAATGTCCAACTTAAACCTCCCCAAGCAGGCTTGAGAGAAACAGCACACAAAGAGAACCTCAGCCCTTCACGATCAGCTCAGATATCAATAATTACTAGAACAAATTAAAAGGCTGTCCTACTTTGAGCAGCTTGAGCAGATTTTCTTGGTAGAAGCTGGTGGGCGAGAGGCTGGAACAGTGTATCCAGTGAGGCACAGTGTGGAGCAGAAGAGCTGGGTCGAGCCTTTCCTCTGGTAGGCGGTTTGCCCCTTCTGCAGGATTTTTTTACAGCCAGAACAGGAAACCCGAACAGCTGTGGTTGGAACTGAAGGAAGCATTTTACTCATGCCAGAGGATGCCACAGCAGGCTGGAAACCTGATGACAGCTGTGGAGCTAAAATAAAACCAAACACACAGAGAAAACACAGAGTAACTGTTATAAACGTATCACACACAATTCACTGCTGCGCGGGGGGCAGGCACAGAGCTTATGACTTGGTTTGGGTTGTTCAGGGTCTAAGGGAGAATTAAGCAGCAGATGAACTTGCCATAAATACATGCCCTGTGCTCATTTTCTACATTTCAACTACTTGTTTCAACTGCTCTTAAGACTGAGAAGGCACTTTTAGCAGCTCTTTCACATTCAGTTTTCCATTGCCTCAAAAATACAATTATTTTTCAATCTCTGAATTTCACTGTCTCTAAAACAAACTGTTTTTTTTTCCTACTGGGGTCAGACATAGCAAACGAAACGCAGAATAAACTGCAGGACTATTTGCAGAGGTGATACATTTAATAAATTATTTAAATAAAGTTAGTCTTGTCTATTCCTTACCAAGAGGACTGCCACTGACTGAAAATACAGCACTGATTTTCAGCTCCCCTTCCTGAGTTTTTGGCTGTTGGCCGTACTCCTAAAACAAAGGGAAAGGAAAAGGAGAACAAATACACACATGTAATAACAGGTTACATGACTTCCATTCTTTCACAGTGCTCTATTGAATCTAAAGGAAAGTGGCTCTCCTAAGCCTGCTCCAAAGGCCAGGCTGACAGACGCTGCTGTAGGAGCACCACACACAGAACCTGCTCAGGGGTTCAGAGCAAACCACAACCAAGGGTGTCGTGTAGAAATGGAAAAGCACATCCAGCTGGTGCATTCCCCTTCCCAGCTGTGCTCCAAGACTCCTCAGAATTCAGCCAGACAGAGCTTAAGAGAAACCCCTGCTTTCCCCTCTCACAGACTTTCCATCCAGAAGTGCTTTGCAGCCCTTGCCCCTACACTGTGAAACAAGCTCTGTCTTCACGTTCACAGATGGTAATGATGAAACAGGGACTGGACCCAGATGGTGAGAAGCTCTCTGTACATAACCAGGAGTGAAGTACCTTGGAGGAGCCTATGGGGAAGCTTCACGGCCGATCAAAGCTGGCACCAGTAGAGCCAGAGCATCAGAGTCCCTGCTCAGACTGGCTCCAGTGAGGGGGGAACAGCCTCACACTTTGTACAGGACAAGAAAATCCCCCCAGACAGTTGCCTGTGGAATAGCTGACATACTCTGAATCCCCAGCTTACTCCCCAGCAGCTCCTCATGCTCTCACACCACGCTGCTGCCCATGCTCTCCCCAGAAATCTGAACCGTAAAGCAGCTTGTAACACTCTGCATGTAAATCTTAATAGGCTGAAAAGCATAATCTCTTGCAACTACAGAGATGGCAAGATTTAACCTACTTACAGGCATCTGAGAGCAGCGAGGGCATGATGTCATGTTATGACTGAGCTAAATTCAGGGCTGCTGGCTGGCTGCAAGGGAAGCCAATTCAAAACCACTGAGCAAAACTAAGCTCTTGCTTCTCAGTGACCTGCTCCCTCAGCTTAAGCCATCTCCTATAACCACACACCAACATCCACATAATACATGCTTGGATTTAACACTTCTGTGGGAAATTCAAAAGTTTCTATACTAAGCCAACCAAACTCTTTCTCCACAGGTTCCCCAGGAGAACAGGCAATGGTGTTCATTCATCACGGAAGCATCAGAATGAGACATTCAAATCCCACCTAAGAGAAGCTTGAAGCTCTGGATGGGCATGTCATGATAGTGGGTTTTTAAGCACTATGGCTTTTTAATATTATTTGCATAAATACAGTTTTTAAAGCATTTTAAAGCAGTTTTACCCTCAGTCAATACTAGTAAGAGAAATGGAGGCAAATCCCGACATCGACTGTGCCTGATCAAATAGTTTCACAGCAGTCTAACAGTGCTGGAAGCCAAGAACCTTCAGCTCCAGCTACTGGTTACAGCAAGAAATGCTCTAATCTTTCAGGATACACCAAAAAAACCCACCCCGCCCCATTAATTCCAATCTAAAGCAAACCAAAATGAACCTTATTCATTCTCAGACTTTTCCAGTATCAGGCAGAGTTGATAATTACAGGATTTTACTCTAGGAATCAGTATTTTGAAGAATATGATATTTGATATTTAAATTCTTCAAGTCTTCACTTTCTTATTACTATGACCTCTGATAACCACAGACATCCTGCACTGCATTCCACACAAATCCCCCCAGCAGATGCCACCTTGGGAGGACAAAAGAACAGACAGATACAACTAATCTACACGTGGTTGGACATTACATATGATTAGGGAACAGCAAAACCAAACAACCTCATGGACACTGAACAAATCAGAAGGGCAGGGAAATCTGAACAGCTTCAAATACTTCAGTTCACTTCTTTATTTTGTTAAGCCAAGAGTTTTATGGGATAAGAAGAAAAACTGCTGGGAAGACAGGCCCAGAGAGAAGACGAGATACAGCAGAGGGACACCGAATGAGGCTGGAAAAAATGTCTGCACAAGAACACCAGCACTCTCTCGTGGATGCAGGTGGGAGGAACCACCTTGGGAAGCTCTGCGTGTCCTTAACTGTGTGTAAATTTTGGCATGTAACCCAAATATTAGCAATGAGGAGACAGGAATTGCCACAGAGATCATTTCCCTGGTGTCACACAGCAAACCAGCGACAGAGACCCGTTAGAGCTCCAGCAAGGTCAGACTTTCTCCATTTTGCAATTATTGAACTTTTACCTGTATCATCAAAATATGTCAGTCTCCAATGAGAAAGTCACTTAAACACATGCTTAAATTGACTTTGCTGACGTGTATGTATTTAAATGTTTTGCTAAGGCAAGACCTCTAAGTGCTAGTTTAAAACTAGACCAACCAACCAACCTCTGTGCTCTCAAAGGCAACCTTGGAGGGAAGCAGCAGCAATAGCACAGTTTGAGCTACACATCTCTAACTGGGAGAGCTCACAAAGTGTCCAGTCAAACACGATTCACATTTCACCTCCTAGGGAGACCCAGTTGAGATAAAGTGTCTGTATCGCCAGAGATTTAATACTGAAAAAGTGTTACAGCACTTTGCTTTGTCTCTAACTGAAAAGCAAAACATTTTCAGTGACATTGGTAACATGACATCAAAAAGCTGGGGTTTGGGTTTCATGGTAGTTTAAGAGGGAAAATTCCTTCTACTAAACTATGTTCTTCAAGCTAAATTTCGGTCAACAAACCAAAGAAATTGCTGAATTCATGTCCAGCTTATGCGGTCAGCTGTCAGACCAAAATGAGAAATGCAATGGGAAACTTACCTCAGAATTATCAGGTTCATCTTTAATTTTGTCTACTAGTCCCTGCTGTGGGGCCATAGCTTTATCATATTCGTCATCCAAGGGCTCCTCCTTAATTCTAATATTTGGTGCAAAGGAATTCCCCAGCTCTTGTCCAATAGATTCCTTACTAGAAAATAGGTAGCTAGACTCCTGAAACAATAATATGAAAAAGAATTCACCCTCCTGCATCTGCCATGAGGAGTTGGGCTGCTGCCAGGGGGAGTTTCTGTTGCAGACCAAGAGAAATGGGTCCTGCCACTGGAAGGTGGGAGAAATGATGGGCAGCAGCTGCTGCCTCTGCCTCCCTGCAGCACCCTCTGCCATCCCACCCCCAATCCTCTCCACTCCTCTGGACCAAGCAGAAGCCACCCAGCTCTCTAGGTTGGTTGTCAGTAGGGGCCCTCGGCTGTCTGGGCAGTGTCCTGTGGATACAGCTCTTCCCTGTCTCAGCTGGAAAAAAGGCAGCAGGGCAGATGGAGGCATCCAGGTCTAGGCTCGGCTCACCAGTCTGTCAGACCATGCTGAACACTTTCAGTGGCTAGCAAAGGAATCCTCAATCCAGAGAGAGGGTCAGCAAAATTTTACAGGATTATATACACTGGTTAAGTAGCAAAGATGTCTACGAGTCAGAAGATCAGTTTTCTTGACAGTCAAATTTACACTCAGATACAAAATAGGTATTTTGAATTATTCCAGTATATTGCTGCACTTGCAAAAGTGTTTGAAAGATCTATAGCTTACCCTGAAGTTAGTTTCTGGAGTTTGTGGCGCTAACTGCGTCCGTAATGTTTCTTCTACTTGATTATGAACTGAGGAAAACATATACATTAAATAGAAATGAATACAGGTTCCAAGGCATTTCCTTCAAAACTATCTACAGTCTCATGCTGCTCCCCAACCCACAGCCTGACAGCAACTCTGAAGTATTAAACTGCTCCCTTTCTCCTCCCTTCAAATAAGATGGAAATTCTTAAGGGAGAATCATTTTTTATTATTATTATCCTGTTGGATAATCATTTTCCTATTCCAGCAAAATGGTTGAAAAATTTTGAAATTCTACACCTCAGTGTTTTCTGAACTCGCCCATGTTTTGACATTTAAATCAGAAAATATTTCTCAGAGCAATGACTTTGATCCTTTTCTTTGCTGTTCTGGTCTTTTGCCTTTTCCCTCCTTCTCAGGAAACAGGGCACAGAAACATTCTTCACTTGATGAGGCAAAAGTAAAGAGACATTTTTAACCCTTCTTTATTTTACAAACACCTGTATTGCTTCTCTATCTGTGCAGTCTGGAAGCACTGATTTTAGGACATTGTTACTAAACATAAAAAGTTTAAATATCAGAGTTATAAGCTGTGAATCAAAACAAGTAGCCAGGAGGCTGTCACTTGTTGGGCAGCCCTCTCTCTATACAGCCTTCTGAATAAAATTAACCCTCATGGTCCAGCCTGGGTACTCTTAACTTCTCCATTACTGTTACTGTTCTACTGTAACTTTCAGAGCTTGGGAAGTCAAAAACAAGCGTGTGGGCAGCAGGACTACTAGTGACTGTCAGGCTCCCTTGAATGAAAGTGGATTACAGGCATCCTTGGTCCTCTCCAGTCCAAGACACAAGTATCTGAGGAGGAAGGAGAGTAGTCTCCAGGAAAAGCAGATCTCATGTTACTCTCTGGCTTACTTCCTGCAGACACCAATACTCTTCTAGCAAGACTTTCCATGATGCCACTATCAAGTGCACACTACTTTACATATATATACATTAAGGAAGAATTGACACTTAGCTCAAAAAAATCTTTCCTGGCCATCAACTTAACCTAATCGTCATAATTCTTTTTTTATAGAGTTTCAAGGTCTATAAAAACCAGAGAAAATAAAGGAAGCTTGAATTGTCACCCAGCTTGGATGAGTAAATCACAACAAAGGATATGTTGAGGCTTTGAAAGAAGCTGTGGAGGACAAGACCCCCCCCCTAATGCTGCCAGGCCCTTCCACAAATCCTGCTCCTAATATAGAGTTCATTGTATTTCAGGGTTCTTTGTAAATGCTTCCCTACGCACAGCTACATGTGTTCTCTTCAGCAAGATGATGTTTTTAATAACTAGCCCTATTGCTAATTTCTGTCTAGTTCTTTCTTCCTCCTTGCTGGGTCTACGATGGCAACAGTTACCTGCTTTGTCAAGAAAACTGCTTTTCAATCTAGAATCCATATCTTTAGGGATTTTTTCCAACCGTTTCTCACGTTCTTGAAAATGTCCTTCTCTATTCTTGTCCTTTGCTGAAAAAGTCTCTTTGCCATTATCTCTTGTTATGCTAAAATCTTTCCGAATTGATTTAAACACAGGGCCCTGCTCAAATGGTGAAGCGAGATCCTTCTGGATTGCATTCTGAATCTGAATTTCTTTTTCACTGTCCAATTCGTGGTCTGTAATTCTCTTGCCCTCTTCCAGATGGTCTTCATCATGAATTGCTGAAGAGAGAGAGTCTTTTGGAGTGAAATTTTGATCATCTTCATTGTCGCTCCCAACAACAGGGATGCCCGCAAGGTCCCCAGAGTTCAGAAAATAATCATCATCATCATCCAGCAGCGAGTTCTCCGACCCTGCCCGGTTCTGTAACCCGTATGTCAGGCTGTCGAGGGCAGGTGCTAAGTTGTGGTCAGTGTCCTCAGACATTTCTGCATCCAGAATTTCATCACCTAGGGAGAAAAAACAACATAAAGAGTCAGAAAATTGACCAGTGTTACATGTAACAAAAGACAAGTGTAGTGCCCTTTGCTGATCTGATGTTGCAATTCCTTGAGTACTCTAAGGCCTCTTGAGCCAACACTGCTGATAAAACACTGCTGACACAAGAAACAGTTCTGTCCCACTCACCACGCAGTGGAGGAGAAGCTAAACTGAGTAAAACTAACCAAAGAAAGAAAAAATATGAACAGTTTATCTCATTTTTAATGCCTGTGGAGAAGGCAATGCAGGGAGGGCAGGAGCAGCAAGGACCAGAAGGGCAGGACAGCCCTTTTCAGCAGCAGTGATACTCCTAAGAAAAGTTTTGTGAAACTATGGCTTTATATAAAGAAATAAAAATACTTACATTTTTCTGTAATATCAAACACCGCATCAGATTTATCTTCAAACTGTAAAAAGGAAAGCACTGTATCATTATCTTGGTCAGCTGCCATGTGCTCTGCTAAAGAGTGTCTGATCAAACCCCAAACCAACAGGATCATCACAACTCCTCCTCCTTCTTTTTCTTGCCCCGAGCAAAGTTCTATGAATTTAGAGTGTTGCATTACTGAGAAGTCACATTTATTCTAACAAGTTCAGAGGTACATAAAAATTGCAGACAATGAAAATTTAGAATTATTGTTGCTTCCAGGAGAAGGTGGAGGAGAGAGGGGAGGGAAGGTCAGAACTATCACTTCTACATGAGATACTTTTACCAGATCAAGATCCCAGGTTGCCCTCTGATGCTCTAAGAGTCTAAATTTCCTCTGAACACTATAAATGGAAAACCAGCAGCATCTACAGCTCCCACTGACAGGGGCTGCACACATCCAAAGGTTTCCCCTCTCTACAGGGAATGCCCCTTTCCAGGAGCAGTGCAATGTTTAACTTCCTAAGAGTAATGAGACAACAAGCACCGGTTTGAGCATAACCAAAGAACCAGATGATGACTGAATGCTGCACAAAACATGTTTACATTAAACATTCTCTGACAGACACTAAAGCTGATGGTGTGCCTGAATGCTGTCTGAAGAAGTATGCACACTCAGCATAATTAAAGTTTCCTTTAGAATGTCCATCTCGTTAGCATCCTTCCTTCCTGCCCAAAAGATACCAGCCTTTCATTTAACTCATCTCTCCTTCCTCTCTGTCTCCAGCTCTCCACTTTCTCTTCTGGTAGATCCTGCTCACACTTCAATTCTTAAGCCATCTTAAGGAAAGTAATGGGATTTGATAGCAAAGGGATGATCTCTAATTTCATTTAACTCAAGTAATTTAGTTGATAAATGCGATATTCCACAGGACTGTGATGGGAACTATCAGTTTGGTAGCAGCCAGCTCAGGGAAAGGATGACAACATACTGTCCCAGGGTTCATCTGATGGCAAAAAGTCCACCAGTCTCTTTCCAATGTCACCTGAGCTCTACAAAGACAAGTCAGTTCCTTCAGCTTCATTTGACACACGTGGAATAGTAAGGACCTGTCCAGAATTGTGAATATCAAGACAATCTGACACTCCCCCAAAATCTTCCAGCTTCTCTGAGTTGAGGCTGGAAAAGTGAAATACAGAACCAAAAGAAGAAACAGGAGTTACACCCCTCCACAAGGCAATGCAAGCCTATTAATTGTAATTATCCAGAGAAAAGAGTAAGGGAACACCTTCCAGGAAGGTCTGCAAGGCCTGAGTTCTGTTACTGCTATAATGACCCCAGGAGTGTCTCCACAGATGCAAGTTTAATGTTCATCTAGAAGTCTACATGTAGTCAGCTAAGTTTACACTAGTGCAAAATTAATCCCTATAAATATTGGATATACTTAGTGCTAACTCCAGATGCTGAGGACAAGGAGAGCAGTGCGGTCCTGGTTTTATAGAACAAAAAAAGGAACTTATTGTCACTCCATAATATCAGAGTATGAAGCCTGGGGAGGCAAACCCGAGAGCCCAGGTCCTTTTCTCTACGCTGACCTCCCTTGATCCTTTCTTGTTTCCTGTAATGCTCTTTCTTCTCCAAAAGAGTCTCAGACAATTTGCTGGGAGGGAGAGAGAACCTTTCAGTTGAGATGAAGCATTAGATCATCCTTTTCTTGAAGTAGCTTTGGATCAAAGTAGTTCTTTAACTTTTCTGAGCTCCAGAGTGCCTGGGAAAGGTTCCAGATTCTACCACAACCCTGGTTACTCCACACATCCAAACTCCAGGGGCTCCTCCTCCTCTGGTGAAAACAAGTCTGTTAATAATAGGTGACAACCCCAGAAATGCTGCTATTAGGAAAAGAACACATTTTGAAGCCTGGACCTCTCTGTTTCATTCAAAGAAATGACAACATGCAAGTGAGCACAAGGGACCACCTCCTAGAGCCACTGGGGACTACCATAAATATTTTGAAGACGCTGGAAAACATTTACAGTCTACCTGGAAGGAATCCAAGACACTTCCCAACCATAAGGTCATCCTCAGAAAAAAAACAACAAACCACAACCTATTTTGTTTCTTTTCCCTTTCTTTTGTGAGGCTGTCAAAAGAAGAGATTATCTTGAGTATTTTCTTCCTTTAAAAGGTTTTAGGGTACAGAGGAAGATCTGTGTCTGTGGGAAAAGCTTCCACTGGAAATATTTATAAAACAGGAACTTCAGCATCTGATAATCCCAGCAGTCTGATCTGAGCCACTATCTAGTTTCTGGTGGTGAGCAGCATCAGAACTCCCACACGTGTAAATCCAAAGAGAGGAAACCAGGGGAAGTGTTTGTACACTCACGTGTGAGGATACAGATATAGCTATATACACATAAATATTTATATATACCTCCCCAATAAACTACCCATTCCATACTGGTCTGTAACTGGATTATGCTCTGAAATGAGGGCTCCTACACCTTTTATCTGAATCAGTGTGGGGTATTCTCTCAATTATATGAACTTCTACTCCCTTCCTGATTTCTGTTAGAATCTTCTTTAACACCATCTCAGGAGAAAACTTTGTAAAAAGGAATAGTTACACAAAATCACCTTAATCAGCCACATAAAATGGCTTTCACTGGATTATGGCCCCGTTTTACAGAGAAACCTAAGTACTAATGCCCAAGTTACTATTTCTATATTATTCTATCATATTTCTGTGAGGCAATTCCCTCTCACCAGTCCTCATACCTCCTCCTTTGATTAGTCATCATCACTCTTAATTCCCCTTTTCTTCTGCTCAGATTTTTTAAGATTTGGTGATTAGTGGAACAAAAGTACTCTAGAGGCAAACATGGAATTATTCATGGCATGTCCTATGGGTCATTTCTGACAGATCTCAGAAGAGGCATCTCAACATCCCAGAGTAAATCTCAGATAACTACAGAATGGAAAGTATCAGAAAGTTTTCTGTTAAAATATTCCAGGCTTCAACTCCTCAACGTGTTCCTCAAAACACACTTACCGTTGTAAAACAAAACTCAAGAATATCATATTTTAAAACACCTTCATTCAATCACTTTGGCTAATATTTTGCCAGAGAATAAGTTGATGATACTTAGTGCTTTTGAGCAGAGAGCATCCCCTAAGAGTCTGAAACACAACAGTTTAAGTCTGATATTATAGAAATGAAATGTTTTAGGATCTCTCTTCCTCAGGGACTCTGGTTAGCTGGTGTTGTACAGCAAGCAATGCTCTGCCTACTCAGGCTGTCATAAATAAAATCAAATAATACAGAAATGATGATAAAACAATTAGGTGTCCCCGGAAGCAACGTGTTTCACTTTAAATTAACTACTCTTTACATAAAGACAGCATTGCTTCTATTCAAACAAATACCAAACCAGTAGATAGGTTGTTATATTTTAATAACCGTATATTAGACTTTAGTGTCACATCCTCAGCGCTAACCAGGTGAAGGACACTCTTTACACTTTCACACAATGTGCTAATTTGAAATAACCAAAAATTTGTTCATTACTTTAACGGTGTTCAAAGTTCCCATAGCATCCATAAATCAAACAATTAACAGATTATTTTAGTGCAATATCATGAGAGAAGCTAAGACCTTGTTTTGTATGTAAAACAGAGAATTTCTTTTAAAAAATAAACCCAACAACCTAACAACTTTACACACACAGGCACATGTACTTCTAGCAAGCCTTTTGAAGCTTGACCATAGGTTTTACAGCATCCACGAGCAAATTGTGGAAAGGAAGCAGATGCTAAGAAAACTGCAATTAAACCCAGTCAGAGCCGATTCCCAGTTTCTTGCCTGCACCGCTCCCGTGTCCCTACGGACGCAGCATAACCCGCCGCTTCAGAATTCATCAAACTGAGCAGGAAGACACTACGTCAAAAAGAAAAAAAAAGTAATTGAAATTGTAACTGCTATTCTTGCAGCAGGTGTGGAGCTCAGGAAGCATCCCCTGACCTTTTCCACATGACATCCCTGGGAGGGCTGCCAGGCAGCCCCGCTGCACCTCTGCGGAGAGCCAGAGCTGCCGCGCCAGCGGGACCGGGCAGCGCCGCTCTCCCGGAGCTGCTTTTCCACCCAAACACAGACAAGAGCCATGGATTCATACCTTGGGAGCAGCCAGGGAGGGAAGAGCAGAGGGTAACAAAGAGCCAGGCTGCTGCAGATACCTGCTACAGGAAAAGAACCGCTGCGGCAGGAAGAGAACCCGGCGGGGTCAAGCGAGCCATAGAGCTGGGCGTGCGGCGCAGGCCTGCAGAGCCCCCTAGCCGCCCCGGCTCCAGCCTGAGTGTCCGCCATGGACAGATGGACAGACAGACAGCCAAGGGGGCTGGCACCCCGGGAACCCCCTGGTCTGTTGGTGGGGGGCTGCTCGTAGCTCTTCATGGGGGTGCAAGGCTGTGTGTGGGGAGGGGAGAGCGGCAGCTCGGCAGGTTTTGCCAGATGAGTCCATGCGGCTCCTGAGCCGTGCCCAAGACTTGGGAAGATTAATTTTTATGTTGTCTAAGGGTGATTAAATGGATACTACAAGGGCTATTTTTAAAGGCAAAGCCCAGACCATCGTCTCTAGATGTAAAAAGACAAAGGCAGGCATTTCTCAGTTTGTCACAGCTCTTTCTGCCCAAGGAACTCGGTTTTACTTTGCATCCCTCTTCCTCATGCATCCAAGAGTTTTAAGTTTCAGGAAAGAAGATTTGAGCATGTGCTGCAGCCGTTTTATTTGTGCATTTTAGAATTCTGAGTGATTCACCAGAAATCACGGGGAGCAGTTCAGTACATCAGTGCATTGCCCCTTGCTGTCCCCAGGTTTTTCTGATATTTCTGAGCTTTCTGAATATTCACAGGCCAATTCCAGACAAAGCCCCTGTTGACCTGATGGTTTCCATACCCAAACAGGCACACACAAGCTGCAATCTGTTACCAACCTGTCTGGGGCCAAGTGGATGAGTCTGGAAAACACACAGAAAGTTGCAGCGTGCCTCATTTTTTCTGAATGAGGGTGGATTTAATCTCTACCTACAAAAACCAGAGGGGGATCGGAGCCCTCCTCCCATCCAGCCACAAAAACCTGGATTTGAGAAGGAAGCAGCTCCACAGAGGAAGGCTTCACCTTGCAATGGTTTCACAAAGACACCAGTTTGATGCTCTGATCTGACACCCGTCAGACGTGTGGGCTTTGCAAATTAAGAAACACTCACAGACACAAAACACACACCAAGCAAACAAACAGAGCCATCCACAATAAAGGCTTTCTTCTAAAAACAGAGAACTTCTCCCCTCAAAATCTCACCCCTGGCTCCACAGTGAACTTTCCTATTGCTGGTTAAGACACTACAAACAACCACTGATGCTGGGATTTTGGCTACACTAAGACTGTAAGTGAGCTGAAATTAAGAAAATCCCTGTTTCTTGCAGTGTAAGTCAGAAAAACTAAATTAAAGTCATATGGATGTAAAAATCACCAAAACGAGAGCAGGGTCTACACCATAACAATGTGTGTTTCTGCTGTGATACTCAGCAAGCACTTGTTCCAACCCAAATATTTTAGTTCAGTTACATATTTTAGCATCCCACAAGAAAGACAGCATTTTCCAGATTACAAACCTAATACTTTTGACTAAAGCTTTCCAAAGTTCTGCTATTTAGAGAGCATGTCCTGCAAAGCATGCAAGCCTCTTGATTCCACTTAATTCTATAGTCACTGAGAGCAAGCCCTCACCACGTCTTTTAAGGGAAAGCCAGACCATATAACACAACTAGGAAGCAATGAGGGTGACAATATGGGGTGGAGGGCCAGCACTATAGCCCTGGAAAGATCCCCATACTCCATGTCTCGCCCAAGAGGATAATTAACCATGTTAGTAATCACTTGCTACTAGTTACGTTATTAATAGAAAGGAAAAAACCACCAAACCAAACCAAAAATACTCTGTACATTAATCTTTATGGAAAGCTTAACGTGTATAAAAGCTGTATTGTCTGCTTTTCTTTATAATTTATCCTCAAATAAGAAGCCTACAAGCCGGCCTTGTATGCAAATCAGGAAAATTTACAAATGTAGCACCTTCTGCTTGTTGATAAACACAGCAGGGACTATCAGCCCTCCTTCCCAGAACGGTTTCTATGTTAATGGGCCCACACTGGTGAATCATCTTATCTACCATTAGGTACTGCAAGTCTTTTCCCTTCTTAAGCGTTGGGTGCCAACAACAATCGGTGGGGAAACTGGAGAGCCTTCATGTATAACCAGTTCTCTACTTCAGCATTTCTGTCCTTAAAGAGAGGGGAGCAATCATGGCATCTACTTTATTCTTCAAAGTACCTTCCTAACTCAGGCTTTCTTTTTGCCTGTTCCACTTCTCTTCCACACTCCTCTACAGTTCTATGATTTTTTCCTCTCCCGCTCTTATAAAAACTGGTATTTCTCCCTTTCAGGTGGCTGCAACTCCAGTCCTATCTGTAGCTGTTAGCTTGGTTGGCTTCTACATTTTCCTTTCCTATGAAGAAGTGGTTCTTACAAGAGGCTGCTTAGTTGGATGTTCCACCTTCTTTGCAGGTATTGTTACAAGTACCTCAGGCTCTTCAAAACGAAACACCTGAACACCTGTAAAAACAGGCAGAAAACACACTAGTACTACGTGATCAGAGATCTCAGCACAGCCCCTGGGATTGCTTCACGAAGGGCTGGGATCTGTCCCATCCCAGGAACAAACATGACTGTCTGTGCAGAATGCTCCAAGGACATGAACAACCTTCACAGCCAGACAGCAAAAAACGCTGACCCACGTCTGCTTGGTCCTCCTGCCTGCAAACAAGCCACGGAGGTGAAGGTGGCCTTGTACAGGCATCATCCCCCCCGAGAAAACGTCTTAGAACATACTCAACCAGTCATCTTGGTAAGTTTCGAGATAGCAGAAATTCTGACAAAAACCAGAAGGGTAATTTTTTCATAGAGCACTGTAACAACTCCTACCAGGCAACACTAAACATAAACCAGGCCTGTAAATAGTCTGCACTAACTAAACTCTACCTCCTAAAAGCTTTCTTGAGCAAATAGCATCATTTAATAAAGATGAAATCTTTCCACTTCCTTTTCAAGACTGTTTCAACAAATACCAAGATTCAAAAAACTACACAAATAAGTTATTTAAAAAAATATTAACAGAAAGCAAGCACTCCAAAATTCCTCCTGTAGGAGCCACTCTGTCTAGTTGTGCTAATTCTGCTTCAGGTTCTTCCCACCCAAATTTAGACAACTAAATATTAGTTTATTGGGCTACTGATTCAGGTTTCCTCTGTTTCTGATGGAAATGAAGAGGCTCCCCAGGGGAGTCTGTGCTTGTGACCACCACTGAGGACAGCAAAAGTCCAAGACATGAAGACTGGGCCTTAAGTAACTGCTCCTCCTGATGGCTCCCAGATCCAAGCACTGAGCTACCTCAGGACCAAGACTCAGATTTTTGAGAATAAACTTCTTCAAACTCTTAGAAGACTTCAAATATTTTTCTGAATCTGGACCAGCTATCACAAGGGAAAAGGACAAAGTGTAAAATGTAGGTTTTGGTTTAGTTATCAAAAATCGGATGTCATAAAGTTTGGTTATAATAAACTTTGGTTATAATGATAACTGATGAGCACACATTGTTTACTAAAACCCTCAAAAGTATTAGGCACGACACACTTTAAAACTACCTAAAGTATAGACAATCACTTTAATACTTCAAGCTCCTTTCAAAATTAAACAGATCTATCCAAAGCTAAACACATTACCATCATTCTTCACCCAGTACCTACAGAAAGGACAGAACACATCACACCATTTTTGGATCACCACCAGCTTGGCAAAAAGTCTTTTAAACTTTTTATTTCCCTTGAAATTTCTGAGTTGTGCTTCCAGAGCCAAAGGGACAGAGCATGGAGATACATGCTCTAGAGTCATTATGCTGATTTTTAGAGGGTGAATTCAAAGATTACGGCACCAAAGCATGCTCGAGAGGTGCACAAGAGAAATGTTTTCATCATCTTTGTCTCATTCAAGAGCAGTTCAGCAACAAAACTTCCTAAATGAGATGATCTCCTTCAATTCTTAATTAGAGCCATGCAAAATTAAATATCTTTTCCAAATAGCTGGTTTACAGACGGGTGTTCACCTGCTCACACCAAATTAATTTCCAAGAGCCCACGTGTCAAATTTCAGCAGTTATTGCTGCACAGCCCAAGCTGTCCCGTCTAGTTCAATGGGTTGACAGTGCATTGTAAATAAATGATCATTCTATTCAACACATAAACTGTTCAAGACCATGACATTATGTACAAATTACAGTTGAATTGCCACAAATACTTTTGTAAACTAAGTTAAAGAAACATACAAGCAGACACCTTTCAAGTTAATCTTGATATTATTTAAGAAGTATGGCAAATTAAATATGTTGATATATTTTCCTTAGAAGACACAACAGTTTTGATTTGGGGCAGAAAGCAACTTTCTCTAAAATAACAACTTAGCCATAAAAACTTACCAGATGCTTTTAAAAATCAAAACCAGGCAAACTTCTATTTCAATCTTACATTAGACATTACTCTTACATTAGCTTGTTACTTCTTAGGCACAGGATTTGGAAGAGTCCATCCTTGCGACCTCCTGTAGAACCACCATGGAGAAGAGAAATGAGCTATGCGGGTCTTCCAAGACCTCATTAATTATGGCTTTAATGGAAGATATACAAGTGTGCCATATTTTGGATAATTAGCCAGCCCACAGACAAATGTTTTTTCCCGAAACGAATAAAGATGACACTAACTTGATGACACTTTTTTTGTTATTCCTTAGCAGATAACTGGTGAGCTTGATAAGAAAAAAGGCAATCTGCTTTGTTTCTGCTGGTAATACCAGATAACAGATAAATTGAGCACACGAAGGCAACGAGCATGAAGAGACCATCAGACACCAGGATAGAGACTGCAAAACCTCTCTTCCAATGCTTGACTGTCCTTGGGTGTAAAAGTATTTCCTTATGTCCACTAACATTTCAATGGCTGGGAATGGAGTTTGATTTAAGATTTCTTAAGTTGCTGTCCTACATGCAGCCACTTCCCTTTAAACTTCTTGGAGAGAGCCAAAATCTGGGTCCCCCAAAGACTTGCACGTTTACATAATACCTGTAAAGCAATTCCACAAAATTCATTGGGTTTGCTCGTAAATAAGTGCAAGTTCTGAAAGACACGGGTCTGAGACACTTCACTGATGATGTTCATCTCCATAACTGTAGAGCAACCAACCAACATCTGCACAGCTCCTCCAATTAGACCCTGGAAGGTCAACTGTTCTGTTCAGCAACAATTTATTTCATGGCAATCATAAGTTTTATGTTCCCTGAAATAAATTCAGCGAACTAAACTTCTCTCACATATAGGAATGGAAAACTTGAGCTAGTTCTTGTCTTTCTCTAGGCTGGAGAATGGGAAAACTTCTTCATCTTTGGGAAAAGGGAACTGGGCAGCTCAGAGTCTTGTAGTGGACTATGGACTCTTCCACACAACTACAGATGAGACTTAACCTCATTCCTATAAGAAAGCTTTTGATGCAAAGTTACACGCATGCAGGAAAGAGGACAGGACATGTTGTAAGATTATTCTTGAGAAGTTACTCTCCCTCGGATACTTCACAGACTAAAAGGCATGGGCCACAAAGAACCTTCCGTTTGCTTAAAAGACAAAGCATTTCTTCAAGCAGATGAGTACTTACAGACCAAGCTGTGACAATAAGGGACCAAGTCTCAGGATCAGGGCAGCTAATGGTACTCACACAATGGTTGCTGCCTCAGTACCTAAGACCTGGATGAAACTGCCATCTTGGCTCACTATGGTTTGACACGGACAATTGAAACAAATTTAGAAAGAGCAGCTGTGTTTTAAACAAGGAGACAGACAGTGATGACGGATCCTAGTTAGCTGTAAGTTTATTATTTAAGCGATGCCAAGATGCTTTATGAAAATGATGTCCGGACACTCTACTTAAGGAGAACTAGGAGAAAACTAAAGATACCTTGAGAGACAGCGTGGCTCAGGGGCCAGCGGGGCCAGCACCGCCCGCAGCAGGCGGGCAGCCGCGATGCACCAGCCGGGGGCTGCCTAGCCCCGGGCTGGGGGGGGGTTGCCCCGCACGCCGGGTCCTGCCGCTGGGCCCCTGGGGAGGCTGGTGCCGCCCGTCAGGGCCCTGGACAGCGGCGGGAGCGGCGGCGCCTCGCACGCTGCATCCCCCGGGCCGGGNGCGCCTGCGCCCGCCCGCGCGGCCCCGCCTCCCGCGCGCCCCCGCGCACGCGCAGTGCGGCCTCCTCAGGGCCTGCCTGGGTGGGTACCCCCAGAGCGGCCGAGGCCGGGGAGGGGGCGTGGGCCCGGTGCGGGCATCCCCGGGAAGGATCGAGGCAGGAGGTGCGAGGAGCGTCCCTGGGCGTGTCAGGCCTTGGTAGGCCTCGACTGGCCCCATGGTGGCCACAGGGCCTGTGACCTCGTGGCAGGGCCGCCAGCGCGGTGTGAGGTGTGAGGTGGTGGCACCATGGGCAGGCCGCGCCTCAGGCCATGATGGGCCAAGTCTCTTTGGTGTGTCTGGCCAGGACATGGTGCTGATGCTTCACTGCTGCCAGGCCACAGCACCTGCTTCATGGCATGACACCTTCATGGCATGACACCTTCATGGCATGATGCTCCCCAGCTTCCCAGGCCACCCAACCTCGTATCCCAGGTGCCCTGAGAGATGATGCATCCAGTGGTGTTGGTTAGACCAGGATTGCTGCAACTTCCATTCAGGAACACTCCAGAAGTTGACCCGTTGGACTTGCGGCCTTCCTGTTGGAGAGGGTATGTATTTGTTTATTCAGCAGGGTGCTCAGCACAGTACAAACCATGAGTTAACCAAGAAGTTGCGTTCCAAACCCAAGACAATGGAAGGTTTTTATGTACCTCTCAGCCCAAGTCTGTTCACTTTTAATTTTGTACTGCTGTGGAGTCTAGAAGTGCTGTAATATGAGGGTGGTTGATCACTGGCACAGGCTGCCCAGAGAGGTGGTGGAGGCCCCATCCCTGGAGACATTCAAGGTCAGGCTTGATGGAGCTCTGAGCAACCTGCCCTAGGTAGAGGTGTCCCTGCTTCTTGTAGAGGGGTTGGACTCGATGACCTTTGGAGGTCCCTTCCAACCCAAACCATTCTATGATTCCTTCCTGCACTGGATCTACTGTGCAGTGGTTTTGTAGAGAGCATGGAGTATTTGCAAGACATTCAGTTAGATCCCGTTATTGGAATCAGTCTGGGAATATGGACCAATCTGGTTTTTGTTTGCTGTGCCTCTGCTGTATCACTCTTGAATGAGCCATTATATAGTTTTTTAGTTAATTTAACATTTGTTGGTAAAACTGTACAACAGCCATGTTTTGAATGTTGGAATGGATGGTTTATATTTGATGACATTTTTCCTCATCTGGTGTTGATCAAAAGTTCGTACAAGAGTTGTTTCTGCAGGCTCTGAGGACTTCATCCCAGGGAGATTTGCATATCTGTTTAACCCCAAATACCTGAGAGGTCACGTTTCTGTTGCAAAAATCGATGTAACCTTTCAAGGTTAAAACCTAAATATTTAAATCTTTGTTACGTTGCGTGTCATTCTCATGCCTTACAGTAATTAAGACACTCCAAACCTTAGCAAGTCATAGGCCTATTAAGAAAGAATTTGAAATTATGTCTAAGATACAGATTGTTGTCTTTCTGCTGTGAACAATGTCAAACATTACCAGCACCCACAAGCAGCTGATAAGAACAATGTGTTCCCTTCTCCTTGCTACTCAAATAATCTAACTGCTAATTAAAACTTTGTCTTAAAGAGAAATCTCCCAAGCTTTATCTGATTTGCAGAATTAAAGGGTGGTATGAGGCAGCAGCTGCGTTTCAGTGGTGAATGAGGGATCCTTATATAAACACTGTCCTTCATCTGGCTAAAAATGTGAGGTACAAAATGTTGGGATTCGGGTAGGAAATCCTTCAAGTCTGGCTTTAGAAATTACTCCATTCCAAGGGCTGTGCAATAATTAATGTAATAACTTAATAAGTTATGAATAGTGCTTTTCACTTATATATTAATCCTCACCCTCAAGTATAAAATAATTTTAGCTGATGAGCTATTTAATGAAATTTCTTAAAGAATTTGGGATTTTTTAATGGCAAAAGATGTTAGGTGTAAACTGTGAGCTGGATGTGAAATTTAATAGTTATTCAAAAAGTACTTTTATTCTTAGATGGCTACAGATGAAAAGGATGAATATTTTTAATGGGCACAAAATATAGTGACGATAAAAGATGTTATTATTTATATTGGAACTGTGTTCTGAATAGCTAGAAATTCTAATATGGTCTAAATATAGGCCTGCCACATGTCAGAGCTCCCTTGGACACATCCACTGGTGCCCTGAGGAGATGTGGGTGTTGTGGGCATGCCGGGATTTCCCCAAAGCACAGATGTGCTGCACATGTGCAAGTCAGCTAACACTGGAAATGCTCTTATTTCTGAAGGGGTTTTCTAGGAAGGCAGAAAATACCGAGAGCAAAAAGAGGCAAGCCCTCCTAGGAAAGAAATATTTATAAATTACCTAAACAATTAGTAACAATGTTGAGAAATCCCAGTATTCAGAAGTCAGGAGAAACACCTGAAAAGACAAAGTTGGTTTATGAATTAAGATCTTAAGGTTAACAAACTTGCTTTTTCTCGTTGGCCTCTGGTTCCTGAGGCATCACCTTCGTGTTCTCAGCCTGAGGTTTAGAAAGTGCATGTGTGGGGGGGCAGTTGTTTGTTTGTTATGGTTTAATTAAACCTGTATTTTCATGTAATCACAACTCTGAGTGCTCGGGCATTCAGAATAACCTCTAATACCATAAGACCTCCAGGAACGTCACAAGACTTGACAAAACTGTTACAGCTTCTCAGGGCTGCGTTGGCCTTTTCCATAGTATTTTATAAAATGAACAGTTTATATATCTTGTTCAAGCATGCTAAGGGGAACAGATGTCTTTACTTCCTTGCATGGTTCTCACAAGTAAATTAGGGAGTTGATGGAAATATTTGAACTTCCAACATGCAACTGAAAATACTTTCAGACCACTAAATAAAATATTTTGTTAGAAATAGGGCCTGTCATTAAAATAGGTCATAATAGAACCATATGCTGTTGAAATTGATGCCTGATGGGAGGTTTGCTGGGGACAGAGGTCCAGTAAGTGAGGCCCATTTAAGGCTGGCTCAACCTTGGGGTGCTCTGTAGACATCTCTCAGCCCGTTCTCTGAGTTGAGTGAACTAGAGCAGGGTATTTTCCAGCTTGTTCAGGCCTGACTTACTTTTGACTCTAAATGAACTGTGTACGTAGTAACGTGGCTAAAAAAGACACTGTATAATGTGTAGATAATGTGGTGATGACTAGTGCAGAGCAGACCTAGATAAATGCCTGGATAAGGCAGGGAAAATATAAGATTGTTCCACAGTATTGTTTTTGGATTGCTCTTTAATTTACCCCTGGAGTGCTCATATTATAATCTGCTGCACAATTCTGCGTGAGACTATTCGTCTTTTAAAACAGTGACATTTAAAAAAGAAGCCATGAAACTCCTCTCACATGCAGGCTGCAGTTCAGTGAACTGGATGAATGATCTTTCCCCATCCCCAGGGGCATGTGCAGCTGAGTGGAGCTCACCCAGAAACCCTGCCAGCTACACACACTGAGGTCTGGGGGCTCCTGCCTCTCTCCCAGCTCATGGTCCCTTCCCAGGACTGTGGTTCAGGTACTGACGCCTCTTCCAGGCCAAATACAAATTAAAAACAACAAATAATCTTGTTTGCAGTTTGCTCAGCGAGCATCCAGGCAGGACCAGTGTTGTGGGGTGGGCTGAGAAGCATGGCTGTTGTGTGTGGTGTACCCACCACCAGGGCCCAAGGAGAGGCTCCGAAGGACCATGTAGGATGTGCTGTTTAAAAATATAAGATTTTGGAGTTAGCAAAGTGTTTTCTCTCTCCTGACTTCCACAATACTGTGTTAGGGAAGGTTGAACCAGCATAGGTCAGACCAGTGTAGCTGTACTGGCAACTCACTCCTGCACCAACATGCTTTGTGCTGCTAACAATGTGCTGTTGCCAGTGGAGTTTCCTGAGTCAAATACAGAGATTCTTCCAGGTTGTCCTGCAGTGGACACCGTGACAAGAATCTAGAGCAGACAACAGGCATGAGGCTTGTTAAGAGCAACATGCCAGTTGTTTTGGCATGGGACACCAAGAGTGGAACCAGCCCAGCATCCTGTAGTTGTGGGATAAGATGGCCTGAGAGCAGGGACAGAGTGGTGAGAAAACTGAGGAAACTGAACTTGTAGAATTGAGGGAATGGGAGAGATGAAGGAAGGGAAGGCTTGGAGTTGAAATGTGGTGCTTTGGGCACTTCTCTGTCCTTGTTGTTGTGGGGGACTGAGCCTGGGTGTGATGAAAGGCCTCTTCTGCGTTGAGGGATGCACGTCTGGCCTGGGCCCACACAGACCAAAGCTCAGAGGAGGCTCTGTTGTGGAACGAGGTTGAGCCTGGCCTAGGCCAGACAAACTGGAGCCTGGCATCTTTATTTCCTACTCTCCATGCTGGTTCCTGGAACCTAGAGGCACCTCACCAGCAGAGTGGTGATGACAGTCAGAGACCAGCAGCCACAGCCTTTTCTGGCCCAGGGCTGGGCAGAACTGCTGAAACCTCTTTGTTTTAGGTGGCCCAATTCTGCAGACACTTCCAAGGCAGGGCTGCAATGACGCAAGCAACACTAGCAAATGTTTCAGTGGAAAAACAACTGCTAGTGGAGTCTCTCCTTGGGGCTGAGCAGACTGGGAGGCCAGGCAGCCCCAGGGCCAGCAGCGAGGTGGGTTGTCTCCCAGCTCTGCCTTTGTCCGCCCAGCACATGGCGGGATTTGCATTTCCCTGGCACTGGTGATGTCAGGGGCCTGTCTCTGCGAGGTCCCCGGGGCTGCGAGGACAAAGGGGAGCAGGAGGCTTGGAAACAACAGAGATCAAGGAAAGAGAAAAGCCAAGTTTTGAAAAAGCGAGGCATTCAGCGTGCTTAGTCAGAGAGAGACAATCCAGGAGGGCTGGAAGGGTCTATTTTCATCCTGAAACTCCCCCTTACGTCCCGGACTTGCTGGGCTGTATTTGCTGTTGAGATAACATCCCCTTCCCCCACCACCCACAGATTACTGAAGGAGCAGCCGTTGCAAAAGGGAGAAAAAAAAAAAAAGGCAGTTGCCTTGCTCTGCCTGCAGGAGAAATGTCAGGAAGTGTCTGGTGGTGGGTGGGATGAAAGGAGGAAGCTGAACTCTAAAGAGAATATTCTAGCTCTGCTCGTGCAAACAAATGCCCCTCTGTATTTCTCTTGATAAGAACATCCAGGAGCAGGTCCTCCTGTGTGCAGGCAGGACGAGAGGAGCAGTCACTTCCACATCTCTGAGGGATTTATTTCTACACGCTGCATTATCCACAGAGCTCCATGAACTGGAGGGTGAAATGATGTAAACAGCTAGAAAGAAATACAGGCATCATCAATAATTAACAGTGTCTTTTTGTGGTGGGAACGATCCAGTATTAATTATGAAGTTAATTTCTATTTGGATGGATTTGTGGGTGCATATGAAATTTGGACCAGGATTTAAATTCAGTGCAATCATGCTTTTATTCTAATTACCATAATTATAAACCTATTCTGCATCTTCTTTTTAAGTCTAAACAACACAGGCTTTTGTTTCCAAACATGCCAGCCACCAGTTTCTGCACACCAAATATGGCAGTTCTCAGATCCCAAAGTGGGTCTGGTTATAAACACAAAGGAAATTGTTTTCATTCATTGTCACTGTGCAACCCTGTGGAAAGGCAAAAATAAGCCCAGAACACAGATAGTGGTAAATACACCAGATTTCTAAAATCACAGACTCAACAGTGATGAAGGAACTTAATTGCATACATCATGAAATATTTAAACAGGTAGTGACCAACGTGCAGATGGGGTGCCTAGAGTCCACCCCTGGTTCTGCATTCTGAACAGTTGATGTTACCCTGCATGGGTCACTTCCAACCTTTTTTACCTGTGGCCTTAAAAATTGTCAGTACACTTATCCACAAGTCACTGTTTCTTGCAGTACTTGTGAAGCTTATTTTTCGTACTGGATAATCTATTGTGGAAGAGTCTGTGGCTGAAGGACAAAAGTCAGAGGGAGAAGAGAATGGGGTTTCTTACTGAGCTGGAGGTGTCCTTGAGACATGGATGTGCCTAGATCACAGCAGGTTGTGGTGGAGGTTAGAGAGAGGGCACAGCAGAAAGCTCAGCTTTGTTTCAGTGGATACTCTTAGGTGATCAGTCACTATTTTCCAGCTATATTCACACCTTGCTTGTGCCACCACTCTAGATTTATTAGCCAGTTTTTCTAATGGAGATCCAGTTTATAGTAACAGAGGTTTTGTACCAGGCTCGTAGCAGATTCTTGGGTCAAGGCACAAGAGAGGAAAGGCAAATTTTCTCTTTGTTTTTTCATCTGTTCTTCTTTCTTTGCTGAAAATCTCAACTCCCACCCCACGTAAACTTCCTCCCTGCGTCAGAACCCTGCACTTCTTTGATCAGCAGTGGAAGAGTTGGTGTTGGCAATGAGCTGTCACCTCTGAGCACCCAGAGTGAGACGGGGTGAGGTTACTAAGACCTCAGTGAGACATCTTTTCAGACTGCTTGCCAGCTCTGCTAGGCATCGTGATAGGGTGATGGTTGGAGAGCATTATTTGCCATAATAAGATGCCACGGCTAGTTAAGTTAATTTTATCTTTCTCTTCTGAGAGTTACTGAAAAATGACATGAATAATCTATGGAGTTGTTTGTCCAGTCTGTGGTTTGGAGACCTCCTCTTGATTTTTTATAGCAAGTCACGCAGGAGTGCCCACTTAGACACTTTCAACTTCATCCTGAATTTCATGCTGTGACTACATCACTTTTTCCAAATCAGAATAAACCTGTTTATTTGAATACTTCTGTCATTTTCATGTTATGGAAAGTTTCTCTAATTTTGTTACGGTTATCTCCTGTATGTTTCCAATGTTCCCTCTTTTCTCTGAGTTGATGTTTTGGAAATAACAGTGGATACAAAATATATACATAGAGAAGACATCAGGAGTCAATTTAAAGCCCAGCCATGTCTTCTCTATTTTTTTAAGGGACTCATGGCAGTCTGATGAAATGCTGCATTGTGAGGCCACTCACTCTTTCTGCCCCACTTACATTCTTTGCATAGCCAAACATTAACCAGAACTGCAGTTCCAAGCTGCTGGTATTTTCGCAGAGCCCTTCTCTGTTGAGTGCTTCTCTCTCCTGTAAGAATGAAGAACAGGATTCTCTTTAACAGCCACCTCCCATTCCTGTCACATATTTATTGTCAGTGACAACATTTTAAATTCTCTTCATAGAAATAGGAGCTGCTTACTGTAGGGCAGCAGGATAAGTTTTAGTTACGCGTATCTCGTTTCTCTGTGCAGCCCAAGGAAATGTCTGGATTGATGGCTTTGTTGTACAGCTGTGCTGAGTGCTCCTGCAAGCCAGCAAAGCCTCCTTGACTCCCACTGACTTCACTGGAAGCAGAGAGCTCTTGGAGCCCCTTGGCAGACAGACTTGTGCTCAAGTGTGTCTTCAGCAGACACGCACAGCGTGCACAGCATCACTGCCAGGGCTCCCTACTGCTGTGAGAGGAGAGAACAGGCAGCCAAGGAGGGAAACACCAGTTGTTCCAGTGCTCCAGACACCAGGTTCCTCTTCTCACCTTTCTATGGGTTGTGTGATCTTGGAGAAGTCACGATTCCACTGATTCTTTTTTCAGGCCCAGGGCTTGTCTTACCCATACAGTGTCACCAACCAAACCCTCCCTCACAAGCACTAGAAACAAAGCAGTGTCAGAAAAACCACCGAGGAGTAAAGCAATGTTCTGGGATCTGTGAAGCTGTGCAGAGTAAACAGGCTAGAGATTCCCTTCCTACCCCATCATGGGAAGGGCAGGGAGAAGAGGGAAAGGGGACATGACTGGGGAAATTTCCTGGTGCACTTCTCACTGGTGTGCTGAATATTTCTTTCACAGGAAGAAATCTCTTTTGTGACTTTGATGCTGGTTTGGATTTTGACCGAGGACTCGAAACTACTGCTACTTAAGACATTTCAGTAACTTAATTTAGTTCAGGGAAATGAGAAATGAAAAATCCTGAACTTCAACCCTCTCAGATTGAGAACACCCTCTCCAGGAACTTGTGGTGTTCAGATAGCAGACTTCCCTGCACATCCACTATTACCTTCCTTGCAGACTCTTGAGCCTGATATAAATCTCATTTCTTCCACTAGGAATCAAAATTACATCCACTGGATTCAATGATGTTACTGTGCAAAGACAATCAGCTCCTCTGTCCCTTCTTTGAGCCCCTGCTTGACTCTCCCTGTAATCTCTTATCTGGCCCTGCATTACTTCCCCTCATCTGGGTTAAAAAATGGCCTACAGGCATATTTGTCATGATTTACAGGAAAAACTTCTTGGAGAGCAGATTTAATCCATGCTTGAGGAGGGGGTGAGAACAGTGCAGGAGGGAGAGGAGAATCCCATCAAGTGCCCCAGGAAAATTGCTGAGAGTGGCTGAATGGCCATTAGAGCAGCTGTCAGCCACTGCTTCCCCCCTGCCTCTCAGCTTGATGGTGCTGTGGGCATTTGACTTCCTCCTTTATTCTATAAAAGGTGACACTGTTGTTAATGAAGCTGTGTTGAGTCCTGTAATACTGAAGCCATTCTGCAGAAATCCCAGCCAGGTTTATCCGAGAGCACCCCCGACCTGCCCAGCAGAGCCTGCACCTTGGGCTGCCTCACTGCTCTCCCTGGCCTGATCTGTAAATTCCTGATCTGTAAAATTCCTGAGCACCTCTAGTTCTGTGACACCCCTGAATTTGTGCAAGCTGCCATAAAGCTGTGTCCCTCTAGTTCAGAAATGTCCCAGGAATGCAGCCACAGCTCCTCCTCACAATGTTTAATTGCTCCTTCAGCGCTGCTGCGCGTTCCTGTGATCCCTGCAATTCCACTGTTTGTAGTGGGACACTCACAGAACCTCATGGGGTAATTACTCTTAATTAGCAGGTTGGACACATGCCGCTCTTGCCTCCTGCAATCTGCAATTAATAATATAGAGGTGATGCAGACGTTTCTTCTTGTCAGTCTTCTGTTTATGTTTAGAGGAGGAGGAGAGGGTTTAGGGAAAAATGATCTAAATCAACCACCTGCCGAGCTCTCTGCCTTCCTTACCTGGAGATGGTCCCAGCCGAGGCACTCCGAGCTGCAGACACCTCCGTGTCAGCTGATTCCCTCTGCCAGATGTTCCCCCAGGCCTGCTGCAGGTCTTTTTCTCTCTTTGGTCGTGGGCTGCTTCTTGGCATGGCTAAATCCAGCTTTGTACAGTATGAAAAACCTTCAGAAGTCATAACACTGGTGTTAGCTTTTAAGTGGATATTAGTATTTTGGTGAAGGGAAGGATCTGGAGTTCTCTCTCCTTTTTTGCTTCTCCCAACAGCTCTCACTAAAGTAAATAGATAGACACTAACCATCCCCAAAGACAAATCAGGAGGGAGAAATATCACAGAGCCACTTGAGATGTTATCACAGTTGTCACCAGGAGTATCCAGTCTCAGGCACAGTGTTTATTTACAGTGGGACATCTCAAGCTTTATTCCTCAGTGCTTGTTTTTGTATGAGAGCAGCAGGTGCCTAGTGTGAATATTTACCAAATAAGTGATTGTTACCAGAGGTCATTTTTATTGCAAGTTTCCTTGTTTTCAAACCCAGGGTAAATACTCATCTTGCAGTCAGAAAAGATGTTACCATGTCCTGGCCTCTGCTAGATAAGGTGGGAATCCCAAGCTGCTTTGTGGACTCCAGATACATTGTACAGATCTTTGCATGACTGGAAACAGAATTACACTATTTCTTTCTTTCAAAGGATGCTAAAAATTTATAGCTCCCCAAAATACAGGTGACTTATACTTAGGACACAACAAAGGCGAAAACAACCCTTTTACACTCAATATTTTTTGCTGTTTCCTGAACAGACAGGGCCAAGAGCGCCAGCGAGGCAGGGCCAGCTGTTTGTGTGCAGGGAGAGCCGGTCCCGAATTCCTTCTTCCAGCGCTTTCACCTCTGAGACACCTCGTGGTGGAAACATTTACTGCTCGCAGAGTGGGGCCGGGAGAATCCATTTTGCAGCTTGGGGCTTCCATTCTGCTGCACTTAGGGGAGGGGTCGAGGTCATCCAACCAGTGCAATAATTCAGGAGAAAATAATTAAAAAAAAATTCAGGGAAAACATCCATCTACATCACATTGTTATCTTAAAAATGTAAAGCCACGAGGAAATCCATTTTAAGGATGGAGTGAGCCTCTGGCTGACCAGGGCTTCACAAATGTTTGTGACAGATGGATGATATTTTATCATAACAATGCAACAGTTGCAGTTTCCCTGCAAAATAAAGCAAACACGTGTCCTTGGCTTGGGTTTCAGACCCGAAACTGAATGTGAAACACCACGGGGAGCTTGGGAGGGTGGATGGAAGCCCTGGGGAGGTGGAGGTGTAACAACATTGCCTTGGTTAGTGTTGCCACAGCAACGCCGCTCAAACCAGTGACCTTAAACAGCTGGAAAGCACTTTGGGCCTGTTTTCTGTATTAGAACGTGGAATATAGTGACTATAGATGCTTTGTTTTTCTGCTGAGAGCTCCCCGCTGGATGTTTTGGGGACTTGATACCCACTTCATTGACAGGCAGAGCCGTGTCCTGCATGAACAGGAGCTGCTTCCAGAGTACAGTTTTGGTGCTTCCCTCTCCGGCTTTCCAATGGAATGGAGCAAAAATGACCCCTCCCATTGGAGCTGTGTTTCCACTGCCACCCTTAAATTAATAAATACGAGAGTTTAAAAATCAAATTTGCTTTTATATCGGTTTGTGAAGGCTGCCGACCGTGCTGGAAGGAGACAAGGGTATTTATTAGGAAATATATTTAACATTTTTCCAGCTGAAGCCTGTGGCTGCCCATCGGGGGTGTGTCGAGGCCCCGCGGCTCCGCTCCCTCTGCGGGACCGGACCAGGCCGGGAATCGGGACCGGGACCAATCCGTAAGCCGCGGCCTGCGCAACGCGGGCCTGCCCCGGCCGAGCCGCCGCGCCGGCGGACTCCCGTCTGACTGACACCCCAGGCAGCCAATCACAAGCCAGGCTTCTCTGGTGACTTCGCCTCCCGCCGATCAAACTGCCCAATCAGCACGCAGGAGGTTAACGGATCATCCCGTGCCAACGTCGACAGTCAAATGAACCAATCGGCAGAGGGCAGGTTACTAACCAATGAGATCAAAGAGTTAGCGGAATAGGGACGTGCTATTAGTCAATCCACCTATCGGTCATCGCCGCCGAGGTCGATGGTTGGCTAGCGGGGAGGAGGCGGGGCTTCCGGGGGCGGGGAAACTATATTAGGGGCGGACAAAGGCGGCGACGAGGCCGTTCAGCTCGCCGCCATTTTGAGCAGCGGGCTCTGAGGAGCAGCAGTCGCGCCCGGTCGTAGCTCTTCTCCTCGTCCCTCCACCACCACCATGTCTCGGGATCGGTTCCGTAGCCGTGGCGGCGGTGGAGGCGGTTTCCATCGGCGCGGCGGCGGCGGTGGCCGCGGCGGCCCCAACCATGATTTCCGCTCTCCGCCGCCCGGTATGGGCATGGGCCAGAACCGCGGCCCTATGGGGGGCGGCCCGCAGGGCCCGGGCGGCCCGCCGGGCGGAGGCCCGAAGCCCGAGCCTCCGAAGCCGCCCACGTCGACCTCTGCTCCGCCTTCTTCGTCTTCTTCAGCCGCCGCCACCACGGCGGGCCCCGCCGGCAGCCAGGCCGGCCCGGGAGCGCCTCCGCCGTCCTCGCTGCCCTCGGGGCAGCCACCGCAGCAACAGACCCCGGTGTCGACGCCTTCCTCGACTCCTTCCGGCCCGGGGGGGCAGCCGCAGCCCAAGCCGAGTCCCAGCCCCACCCCAGCCGGCGGCCCTAAGAAAGGACAAGGACAATCTCCCGGCGGCGGGCCCAAGGGACCGGGCGGCCCGCAGCAAGGGCCTGGCGGGCCGCACAAGGGCGGGCCGGGGCACCGTGGCGGGCCCGGAGGAGAGCCGCGCGGCCGCGGGCAGCAGCAGCACCAGGGACAACAGAGCCTCTCTTCGCAGCAGGGCTCGGCCGGTGGCGGCGGCGGCGAGAAGCTCTCGGACGAGGTGAGTCATGGCTCCCCCCCCAACACTCAGTGCTGAGCCACAAGATGGCGGCGGCTGCGGCCGGGCACGGCGGCTCCGCGCGCCCCCGCCGCCATCTTGGGGGGAGGAGCGCCCGGGCGGGGGTCCGGGAGAGGCGGTGGCGGGCGGAGCAGGTCCCGGGGCCGCCTAAACACGATGTGCGGGTTCCCCGGGTGCCTGAGGCAGCTCCCGAGCGCAGTCCGAGGGAGCTCTGTCAGCGTGGGTTTGCATTGGCTTGCGGTGTCCAGGAGGGGCTCCGGGGCTTCCTGGCGGGAGAAGGCCGCGGCCTGGTGGGGCCTGCGCGCAGTGATGGCTCCAACTGGTCTGCTTCTTTGTAGGGATTTAAAGCAAACCTCTCTCTTCTGAGGCGACCCGGGGAGAAGACCTATACTCAGCGTTGCCGTTTGTTTGTTGGGAATTTGCCTGCTGATATAACGGATGAAGACTTTAAAAGACTGTTCGCCAAATATGGGGAGCCAGGAGAGGTTTTTATCAACAAGGGGAAAGGCTTTGGATTCATTAAATTGGTAGGCTTTCTTACTTTGTGCCCACCTGTTTGATTCTCATGAAATAGTAAATTACAGCTTGGTTTTCTAAAACTGGATCTTAACCTCTCCTCAGGAATCTAGAGCTCTTGCAGAAATTGCGAAGGCAGAACTGGATGATACCCCCATGAGGGGTAGACAGCTTCGTGTTCGGTTTGCCACACACGCTGCTGCACTCTCCGTGCGTAACCTTTCACCTTATGTATCCAACGAGTTGCTGGAAGAAGCTTTTTCCCAGTTTGGTCCAGTGGAAAGAGCTGTTGTGATTGTAGATGATCGAGGTAGATCGACAGGAAAAGGCATTGTTGAGTTTGCATCAAAGCCAGCTGCAAGAAAAGCATTTGAACGGTGTACTGAAGGAGTGTTCTTGTTGACAACGTAAGTACTTTTGCTGCTTAGGATTGTTAGTTTTAAGCTGCACAAAGTTGTTGTGTTTTGGTGTTTCAGAATGGAGATTCTTGCAGAAAAGTAAAATGAGGGTTTTTTGTTCAGCACTCCTAGGCCAGTTATTGTGGAACCGTTGGAACAACTGGATGATGAAGATGGTCTTCCAGAAAAGCTTGCTCAGAAGAACCCGATGTATCAAAAGTAGGCACAATCTTTTGGTATAAAGAGTTTATCAGTGATGTGTGTAGTGTTGTCCCAGGCTCAGAAGGAGATGGAGTAATTTTTCAGGAACGGGCTTTGAATTTTGAGGAGTGTTTTTGATTCTTGGGGGTGGTTTTTTAATAGCTTGGTTTTATATAATACCCTGATTAGTTGAGTGTATCCACTAAATATTAGAGAAGTGGTTTTCTGCATTGTATCACAAATGAACAGTAAAGCTGAAGCAGTAGCTCAGTAATGATGTTTTTTGGTATATGTAGAAACTCTTAAAAACCAGACTTCAACTGTGTTTTCATCCTGTTGTTGAGCACTGTCATTATATTTAAGGCTTATCTTCATGTTGATCCCACAGGGAACTTGCAAACTGATGTTTATGGTATAAAATGAGAAATCCAGGGAAATGTAAACTTATTCCATGATGAATAGAAACTAGTTGTCTGTGGATTTGCCTTGTGGAGCTGGTGACTGGGTGTGAAAGTAGATGAAAGTCTGCAGGAGTCTTTTCTCAGGTGGCTGGTTAGGTTAGGATCTGTATTAAACCTGGTTGCTGTAGAAATATCTTTTTCCAGGTTACTAAAAGGAGTGCATGGGGGAGTCATGTTTGCGTGAGAAGTGTTCAAAATGACTTTGATCAAAAACTTTAAAACCAGTTTAAAGGTGGTGTCTTTGAAAGCAGTGTAGATGAGTGTTCATAAAGTGCTGAAACACTTTACATTGCTAATGCAGGGAAAGCTTTTGAACTAGTTTTCTCTAGTTTTGTTGTGTTAATTACAGAGTCTTAGTCTCCAGTTTCTTCATGTGACAAAATAAACCGTTGGCCCTCAGGCATTTGGAAAAATCTTCTGAGTTAAAGTGTAGATTATTGTTTGTCTTTGACACAAGGTGCTCTAGGTGAGTCAGCACTGAAAAAATCTGTCTCTGCTGCTGTTTTGAGCAGCTCGGGCAAAGGCCCATCCTGTTGAGGATTTAACACCTGGCAGTTGCCAGCAGTGGAGAGTCTAAGGAGCAAGTAAAGAACAAGATGAACACCCAGTAGAACTGTGAGTGGGAAGATTTGCTTGGGTGTGATAGTGAAAACTCCCAAATTTTTCTCTAATAGTCATAGAATTTATTTCTATTAAATATTGCTGTGCAAGTGTGTAAAACTCTGTTACCAGCACTCTGTTACCAGCACTCTGTCACAGAGGTTCTCTCCCACATAGTTGTGAGGTGGTATTTTTGATGTTCCCTGATAATTCTGCTTGTGATCCTTTATTGACCTTCAGTTTCCCCACTCTGAGCGCACATCTCCCTCTGCAGGGAAAGAGAGACTCCTCCCCGCTTCGCCCAGCCTGGCAGCTTTGAGTTTGAATATTCCCAGAGGTGGAAATCTTTAGATGAAATGGAAAAACAGCAGAGAGAGCAAGTCGCAAAAAACATGAAAGATGCCAAGGACAAACTTGAAAGTGAGATGGAAGATGCTTATCACGAGCACCAGGCAAACCTTTTGCGTCAAGGTAATTGGCTCTGAATTCCATACCAGCTTTTTGCTCTAAATGCCAGCTTAAATATATGGCTCTTTAATGGCTTCATGAATAAATTCATGCTTCCTACTGCTAACTTGAGAATCTCAGGCTTAAAAAAGAGCAACTGGTAGTTTTTCAGTCTTTAGTTAGACGCAGTATTTCTAGGAATAGTGGCACTCAGAAGGTAGCTGTCTGCCATGGTGCAGATGAGGTTGATTTGCCCCAAATCTGAGATTAAATCTGGCAGGAGTTCATGAAATAGCTGCTGACAAGCTTCATTTCCACAGACCTCATGAGGCGTCAGGAGGAGCTGAGGCGTATGGAAGAGCTCCATAATCAGGAAATGCAGAAACGCAAGGAAATTCAGCTGAGGTTGGTTTGCATTTCATGGGACTTTTTTTTTTTTCAATGTTACATTTGGGTCGTTCAAATTACTTATATATGAAAGTTTTTATTTTTCAAGAAACACCATTGCTGCTTCAGTTTGTGTGAGAAATTGAGCTACAGTGTAAGTTCTTCCTCGAGTGTTTGAGCCTCTTCGAGTATCTTTTTTTGTTGAAGTGTAATAATTCAGTACTTTTTACATTGCTGGTGCACTTGGTGTTGATGAGAAGTGTTGAAAGTGTCCCACTGCAGGGGTTTAACAGTCTGCTTTGGGTGATCAGGCAGGAGGAGGAGCGTCGCAGGAGGGAGGAGGAGATGATGATACGTCAGCGGGAGATGGAAGAGCAGATGAGAAGACAGAGGGAAGAGAATTATAGTAGAATGGGTTACATGGATCCAGTAAGTGAAATCATGATCTTTTATGGATGCTTTACCCTTTTATGGATGCTTTACCATGCTCAGGGTTTTTTTGGATGTATTTTCAAGACTGATGCATTCTATTTCCTTTAGCTGATGTGATGTGTGGAGGTGTAGTGGTGGTAGTTGGCTGTACATGTGCTTTATCTGCTGAACAAGGTGTGGGTTTTGGTAGCTGGTGATCCCTGCTAAAAGTTGTTTCTTCCATGCAGAGGGAGAGAGACATGCGCATGGGTGGTGCCACCACGATGAACATGGGAGGTAAGGAATTTTTAACTAATTACTTCATACACTTAACTTAGAAATTGTCAGAATATGATTATATATTTCTCTTTCTTAGATCCTTATGCTTCTGCAGCCCAGAAATTTCCACCTCTGGGAGGTGGTGGCGGCATAGGTTATGAAGCTAATCCAGGAGTTGGCCAAGCAGCCATGAGTGGTTCTATGATGGGAAATGACATGGTAACGTATCCTGTGGTGCCTTTAGTTTAGCAGAAGGGAAATGTTGTGGTTGGGAATTGAGTTCTCTGGCAGTGTTGGGATGGTTGTGTGAATTCACTGTTAGCTGCTGACTCTGGGCAGGTGTTTAACATGAGGACAATGTGGCAGTACGTAGCACTAGATCAGTTCTTAACCCTTCTGGTACCTCACACAGCCGGGAGTTGTTTGTAAGTGAATTCAAATGTGCTCTTAAGCATATTTGCAATTAACTCTTGACTTTATTGGACTTTGGAAATTCTGCGTCACTGTTAGGCTTGGAAGGCTTTTTTTTTCTACTAAATAGTAGACAACCTGACAAATTTCATAATGGCATAATGTACCTTCTCAGTAACTTGATCTTCTGGACAAGAGAGACTTGTTCTCTCTCCCAGTGTGTAACATTGCATTTCTTTTGGCCCTTCCAAGCCTAGTTAGGATTGATGCATGTTGGTATGGGTATGCTGTTAACTGAGAGATCTGTGCTCCTGTCTGAGCAGCAGATGAAGTAATGGATGATGAACAGCATATCACCTACTCTGTATGCTGGTGTTTGCCATAGAAGAGCAGAAATGCTGGTTTTCAGCTTTAGGCATGTTCCAGCGATCCTTGACTGTAGCCATTCTGTGGATCCTGTCTTAAAGGAATGAGAGCCCATCCTGGTGTCCCATGGTGGGCATGACTATCTAGGTAGTTTGTTAAAGCTCTGGGCATACCTCCCCTCCCGAGGTGTGTTCCCAAACTGCACACTACACGTGTGAATGGGCTTTGAGCCTGCTTGGTGTTACCACACTGAAGCAACACGAATGTAGATTAAAGAAATGCTTAATGGGTAGGCTGGAAACCTCTGTTGGCTCAGGTGGTGATACTGGTGTGCTGTCACCCCCTGGAAGGGTGTATGCTCTGTGTAGCACAAGCTGAACTAAATGATTTTTTGGGTGGGTTTAGGCCTCTGGCTTAACATGGTGAGAGCTACCACAGTAGCTTGACAAGTACCTTCTGTTTTTTTGGGAACCATATCTTTGGAATGATAACTTTAGAGCATCATGGATTCAGTAGACAGTGCCGTTGGCCTTAATGCATCTCCATAATCTACTGACATTGAAGCAGTTCCTAAGTTTGCTGTGACCAGTCAGGCAGTCTGTGGTGAACGCTGTGTACGTTTTTCTCCTGAAATTCATGGTGCCAGGTGCATGCTGAACTTGTGTAATACCTGAAAACGTGATATGGTCAAAAGGTGTGACAGAAAGATGGTTTAACAAAAGCCTTGAGTTTCTTAGGATGGGGATCTCTGCCACACAGTGCTGTCACAGTGATGGGGCTGATACCTTCCAAGCAGAACTGGAGATAAGCTTAAGCTGCCATGAATTAGGCAGAAAACCTAGGTAATCTCTCTGAAAGTCCTTTCTTGGAAGGATTGACACTAACTTTCAGAAGTCAAGAGCTTGAAGTGTGAATTTTCAGTGCAGATACCTTTGGTAACAAACAACCAACCTACCATTGTTCTGTTACTCTGTAGTGGAAAATATACTTGAAATGCAAGTTTAAAGCTATTCTTTGACTTTACAATGTGTCAGTTCTGTAGATTGAACGCTGATCACACCTACTGGTACAGTAACTGAACAAAGTACATGCAACTAGAGGTACTAGTAAAAAAATACCTGAAGTCTCTGCTTCATTGCAGGGTAATTTAGCTTTGACATCTTGGTGTGAAACCTCTCAATGCTGTGAAGTTGTGAATTTCCCAAGAGTTTGTGGTGAAGGTGGGGTGGGAAGGGAGATATTGGCTGGATGCACACAAGCCTTTGTGCATAGTTCTAACTGGAAGCACTGCATAAATTGTAGTTCTTTGAACACGTTTTGCATATGTACAGCAGCAGTTCCGCAGTACGTGGGATGTTAACAAATGCCAGTCCTTTGCTCGAGCAGTTGTGTTGGTTAGGTAAAATCACTGGTCATGAGCTTTTTTTTTTCACACTTTTTTTTCTTCTTGCAATCCAGTAGTGCTCACAATCAGTTTTGGTTACTGCCTAAGGCCTCTGCAGTTTAGTCAGCAGACCGTAGTCTTAACCCATCTTGAAAAGCACATGGTCTCTATTGCAGCACATGCCATTAACTGGTGAGTAGGCATTCTGTTTACAGTGACATTTATGAATGTCAGCTCCTACCTCAGTGAACTGAAGATCCATTCTCTGGCTAGGCTCACTGGAAATGACAGTGATGTAATCTGAGCTTTTACTGCACTAAAGGTGAGAAGTTTGCAAGCTGTTTGCATTAACGTGGTTGAAAATTGCTAGAGCTCATGTGGAAAAGTTGTTAATTCACATCTGCACTAATGCTTACATTTCTAGCACTGCAGGGAGGATCTGTTCTTTGTAACAGATGTATGAGAATGCATCAAGTGGGAACATACCTCAAGGCATGTATTACAATAAACTAATTTTTAAATTACCCTTTTTTCCTTTCTATGTTCCCGGTACCTGTGGATCGGCTCAATGGTGATTGTATCGACGAACCTTGACTACGGAACCTTCTAAAAATATATACTTAACACACATGGACATCAACTACCTTAATGAACTGTTAATTCTGTTCCAATAGCGTCCTGAACGCTTTGGGCAGGGAGGTGCGGGGCCCGTGGGTGGCCAGGGTCCTAGAGGAATGGGGCCTGGAACACCAACAGGATATGGTAGAGGGAGAGAAGAATATGAAGGCCCAAACAAAAAGCCCCGATTTTAGATGTGACCTGTAGTTTCATTCCAGTTTGTTTTTTGTCTGTCTTGTTTAGACACCAACTTTTTAATTCTTGCATTTTAGTAAGAAAGCTACGTTTTTATGGATGTTAGAAACTTACTGACCTAATATTTGTAAGTGGTCTGTTTGGGCGAGTACAATTTAATTATGTAATGCAGTGTTTCAAAACAAATTTAGCTGTTTTTTTGATGTATAACGTCCCTAACTTGATGGCAGTGTACCTTGTGCCACTGAATTCCCAAAGTGTACCAACTTTTTTTTACTGTGCTTCAAATAAATAGAAAACTAAATGTAGTAACTCTTCTTGCCATTCGTGGTTAAACATACGAGGCTAAAAACCACACCTTCCACAGTAAACCATGGGCCTTGAGTAGAGGTCGGACTAGACCAGGGTGTGGAACTGCAGTGAAGAGCAAGATCTCTTCCCTTAATGCCTCTAGCCTAAGACTTGGTCAAACAGTAGCCAATCTTCCCTGTAGGTGCAGAGTTTTTGAGCATTAATTGTGCTGCAATAAGGAAGCAAATGGAAATCTTGCAAGTGCTGTAATAATTAAAGCCACGCTGCAAGCAGTGCAGTATGTAAAGAATTTCTTATTTTAGCTGCAGATATTGGGTGGTGGGATGGTAGCACTTAACCACCTTGGCAGTTACTGCTTGGAATCTTTTAAAGACTAAGCAGAAGACTAGCAATGGTTATTTTAAAAAAAAAAAAAAAAATCTTAGAATGACTTGTATTGGCTGACTTCCTAACTAAAGGTTGTTAATGTGATGTTTATATGCTCTTAAGCTGTCTGAGATTCCAGGATCTGGCCTTGCTCTGTATTGTGCACTTACCTGAAATTGCTTGGCAAAAAGACCAGAAGTGTTACGTGAGTGATTACGGTTAACTTGCTTATGTCCTCATGCTAATGGAGTGGACTAATTTGCATAGTTCAGAATACAATCATTTGTATTATGGGGACTGCAGGAACTATTCTTAAATCGTGTAGCTGGTGGGCAAAATCCTAAAACCCTGTATGTAAAATACAGAAACTAGCTTGCTTGCATGATGGTTATCGCTCTTTTATTATTGATGTTTGGAGATAATGCATCAAAAGTAGTATCTGAATCTGGAGTTCAATAGTTAATACTACACAGTGCAAATAAACTCCCTTTAAGGTTCTTTTGTAGAAGATTTGATGAATTCGTTAGCTTGCTGTTCATTTCATTAAGCCCCAGAAGACTCTCAAAGCATTCTGGACTCATTGATAAGGTAGTTGCTTTGCTTATTATTACATTGTACCAGTTAAGCTGGGAACGTGACTTCCCAGTGTAAAATACCTTGGTGTTAATGCAGGATACATCAACCTGCTTGGCACAAAGTAGGTAAACTTACTTTGGCTGTACCTTCACACGATTCCCCAGCTGCTGAGCATTCTGTGAGTAGCTTCCAAAGATCTTTCCATTCCTTGTGCTAAGCATTGGCTAATTCCAAATTCTAGGCCAAATTTTCTCTGTGGTTAAAACTTTAGTGTCAGATGGCAGTATCTTAGAGTGCAGATGATCCCTCTTGAAGTACTCACTAAGTGCTGTTACTCCTTAAATGAAAAAAAAAAACTAAATAGCATGTTGTGAAATGCTGATACCAGGTTACACGGATGAGGAATATTAAGCGCACTAAATAGTGACTCAGCTTGTTTGGTGAACACTTTGTATTTCCCCAGCAAAGTGTGGGGGTTGAGAACATGCTCCACCACTGAAATGCTGTTCAGGAAATTCCGAATTGGCAGCTCCTAAACCGTGGACCAAGTGTCTGGGAACACTTGTATTGGATACTTAGTTTAAAAATCAGCAGTACCGATGCAATTTGCTTTAATGAAGTAGTGTTAATTAATGCACGTGTGTTCTGGAGGGTGTTCCAGGGACACCCCCAAAAGGCAAAGGTGTCTGAGATGGGGAATTCTGAACGTCAACGTTATATTAATTTCTTTCAGTTTATTTTTCAGATTACATGTCATTCTTTATTAAAGAGATGCTGGTGCATATCCTAAAGTATGTTCTTTTGTAGTTCTGTAACTTGGAAGAGTGAAGGATGCTGATGTCCTTGTACCTTACAGAGCTTGTCTTTTGGTACCCCTATTTTGTACATAAGCTGCTGTTGCTAGGTATGAAAATAGCCGAGTTGCAAAAGCATGCTGAGTAAATGTACTGAAAGATTTGGCAGTTTTCAAAACCTCTGAAAGTTTTTGGTCACATCTAGCCTTGTTGTAGCTGCATAAGCAGAATTTCTAAAACAAGTTCTGCTTTGAGTTGCATGTATTAAAGAGGCATACGATTTAACTGGCCAACTTCTTCATAAGACCTTCTAAAGGTGGTGTCTTAAAAGCTGGCAAACAAGTCAACTTTAAAATCTGATAAATGTGGGAGGCGAGAAAGTTACGTTCCTTTGATCTGTTCTAAGGGGTTTGGGACTTTTTTCCTAAAATCAGATTTATACAATTGAACCTTTAAAACCATTTAGAAAAGTGCTTCATTGGTCAGACCTGTTTTTGGATGGTCTGGATCACGTTAACACATTTTTGTACTGACTTGGAGGACATTGGCTGTTGCAATTTAGCTCACTTGATCAAAATTGAGCCCATTTTGACACTTGGATCTCTCAAAACTGCAGCATGTAGAAACTGGTATCGTTATACATATATCTTGATGCTTTCTCAGAAATGAATATTGAACAATCTTTACCTTCTGGTGTAGACACATTACACTAATTTATACAGCTGATGAGAACCTGAAACTGCTTTTGAGATTTTGTGGTATTTTTGTGGTAGAAAAATTCTTGGCTTCTCCTTGGCAACCATTTACTGTGGCAGCAAGTTTTTTTGCTGGAGTTTGAGACTGCAATTTACAGTTATAACTAGTGGCCTGCTACATAACTGCACTTAGCCAGCATTTCTGCAGTTCATAACTGTGAGGAACGTAGTCCCACAAATGGCAATGGACATTAGGACCCGGATGTAGTATTCCTGCTTGCTCCGAGATTCTCATTGCCGACTGCCTACAGGTAGGTAACAAGCAATATAATATAACTTGGTGACTTTCAATGTAATCTTATACTGTGGGTATTCTGACATCACACTTCTGACTGTGGAATTACAGTGCAGCACTCTCCATACCTGTATGTTAAGCTTGCATCAAAGCTGCGTGGTTTTCGGGTTTAAGCTTTGTCTTGCTCAGAGTCAATAAGCAACTTACTGTGATTCTTAGATGAGGATTTTCAGACCCGATTCCTTTGTGCATATGACTCGGCTTGTGTGGATTTTTTTTTCTTAGTTCTGATGTAATGAAGATATTCTTAAAGGAGCTCTGTGGGGAAGAGGGAATGTGATCTGACACTCACATCACTAGTTGCCCAGGTGCTGTCAGTGCCTCAAACAGGACTGTTGGAACTTTCTGTAGTGACCACGTGGCCCATCTGCAGCACATCCCTGGGTAGGGTCTTGGCTCAGCAGGAAGCACGTTGGCAATGGCTGCTCTAGCCTTGGGTGCACTGCCTGGTAGTCACTGACAGCTTGTTAACCAGCCTTGAGAATGGTGTGGAGATCTCTGAGGACGTACAAATGAGTGCTTGAGTGAATATCCCTGTGAGCAGTTTCATAGAGCTTATTGGACTTTCCAGTTGTCTTGATTTTAATCTTTGATTGACAAGCATGATGCATTCCTCTGCCTTTTAATTGACAGCAATGAGATTCTGTATTTCTGCCTCGTAGAGTCATCTTGGTAGTGTAATGCTCTATTTCATTTTTCGTCAGTCTTGGGGATGTAATTCTAAACTCTTCATTACTAGGAGTACTGATTATAGTGCCTCAGGATTATTAACACACTTTGTTTCCAGACATCCAGATGTGCTCATCTCCAGCTCTTTTGCATTAGCTCTTGAACCTGAATTTCAAGGTCCCTTGTTTCAGCACATGATCTAGCTCTTGGCTGATGTTCAGTTTATTTCAGAGGTGGTGTGTGATGTGTTTTCTCCCCTTGTTCTGCAAAGTTCTGCTTTGCATACTTGTTTTCTGGTATTACTGTCATGTTTGAATCCTTCTGTGTCATCTTCCAGGCAGGACTCTTGCTGGTGGCCAGGGGATCTGCTGGACAGCCTTGCCCTCTGCTCTAGCTATCTTCTTGTGTCCGTGGACAGCCTGAAGCAGCAGCTGCTCCTTAAGATCATAACAGCAGGTCTTGGGTTACACCGCAGTGAGTGTAGCCAAACTCTAGCTAGTCAAGTGGTGACACCACTGTCACAAAGTCAGTTTGGCTTTTTTCACAATGATTTACTCTTGCCTGTGCTGAGGATTCAGTAGCACAACCGATGGCAGCAGATGTGCTGTCATCCAGCAGGACAGAACCACTGATCTCTAAAGCAGTGCTCAGATTGGACTAGTTTTTCCAGTGTGCTCTGGATACTTGGCCTGCAGGAATGTCGTGGAGGGGTTGTTGGCACATCTGCCTCGTTCTACGTACTTAAACTCGCAGGGTTTTGACACTCTTGGAGCAAGCAATTTGTGACTGACCCATGGGTCTCATACCAGCTCTGACTCTGCAGTAATGAAACGTGGTGTGGTAGCTAACTTTAAAAAGCAAGTAGCCATGTCTGCTCTAAGTCAGCCTGTAACAAGTGGGTACAAGTAATGACATTTAAGTGCTTGCATTGTGTTTCATCTTGGTTTTATCTGTGTGTGAAATACACCTTTTCTCAAAAGCTCACCTGAAGCTCAGAAGTGTGGTGTCAGAATACATTTGCGTACCTGCTAGGCCCTCAGATCAGGTACTGGTGCTGTCAGGAGAGCACAGCACAGCGTGTTTGGGGGCTTCACTGTAACATTAAGCATACAAAGTGTTGATTTGCTTGCAGTTTCCCCATAGCTCACCACTGAGGCCTGTGAGTAGCTTAGGACTCGAGCAGTAATGGGGTTGCATGTCTCTGTTAATCATTGCCAGCTGCAGTGACATGATCAGGAGGGCCAGTGGTTTGTGCCATTGTTAAATGAGGCTGAGCATGTTGGAAAGGGTACCTCAAAAGTATGCTCTTGGTAATTCCTTGGCTTCTTCCATTGCTAGCAAGTTTGGAATCAGCTAATTAGCTTCAGATTTTTTTCCTCCTCTCCATACCAGCTAGTGGGGCTGTTAAATAGCTGCTTACTGGAAAAGGCAAAAAAGGGAGGCTTGGCCTTCTCCCACCTCTGTCATTGCTGCTAGATAATGATTGACACGATAGGACTTGGCTGTGCAATCCCGCAGTGGTCTGTGAATACCCCATCTCTATAAATGTTGCTTCTGAACACACTGAAGAGCTAACTGGGGAGGGCTGGGAGGAGTGTGGCTCTAAGTGAATCCGGAGTGTTAAAAGGGTGCACAAAGATATAGTATCCCTTATGCATGGTGTTTGTTGCTATGGCATAGAAAACAAAACGTGCATACTCTAGCTCTGCTCCTGAGGGCCATGATAAAATCCAGGTGGTGGGTTTGAGACTTAACCTTGAACCTCGCCCTGCCTGGTCAGATCACACTGTGACCGTGGTGTGATTTGCCTCCACTCGAGGTGTGCACAGAACCTTGTAGTGCATCCCCAGCTACTGGCCATCACAGTTCACCCTCAACTTAGCTCCAGTAAAAGGGCGGGTGGGTCTTGAGGGAAGAATCTGTTGCTGAGACTAAAAGCTGTGACTGACAGTGCTGACCTCCAGTGTCTTCCTGTGGCTTAGAAGCACACTAGGGTGATAGGAGTCAGGGACACTGCAGGAAGTGGGGGGAAGAGGAGACCAACTAGGGTCAGAGTAGAAGTAACTTGACAAAATTGTGAATGCCTTCACATAAGGGATAGTATACCTCTGGCTGCCATCAACCCTCACTGTACTCAGACTGGTGGGTTACGGTTTGTGCTCAGACAAGGTGCAGTTCTGCAGTCAACTACCTGCTGCATAGTCCTTCATCTCTTCACGAGCGCTCAAGCTAGCCTATATCTGCCCCTTATTCTTCCACTTAATATTTTGGAATAATTTGTCAAATTCCCCCCTCGTAACTAATCAGTCCATGTATCTTAAAAACCTTATTTTTAAGCTAGTTTTGAAATGGCCAGAGTTTTCTGACTGTTACCATAATAACTTTGGTTGTTATCCTTTAGGTGAAGATGAAAGCTGACTGAAGCTGGAGTGCTCATCCATGGGAAGTAAGCATTCCTTCTGGTCTTCTTTGGAGCGGGTGAAATAACAAAGGCTTCTGGACGTTTGATGTTGAGTCACTGAAGTTCCTTTGACTTGGTGAATATTGACATTTGTCTGAGTGAATACATGGAATACGCAGGGTAGAACTGTACCTGCTGCAGGCCGTGGGGTTCTGCACGGCCTCCCTCGGGGCTTGGGATCTTGGCAGCAGTCGTTAAAAATAGCCTTTTAGTCATGGGTTTGTACAAAAGATTTCAAAATCACCCTGGGTGTAACTTGTGAATGTTTTCCCAGTTCCGGAGTCGAGCATGAGCACATCCAGCCAGTGGCCAGTGGTGTGTGGAGGGACCAGGACAACACGTGAACAAGTAAGTGGTTGATGTGCTGACACTGCTGCAGGAGCTGGGTCACCCATCTCCTTCTGATGTATTGTGTAAATCCTGCCTGAAATTTGCTCTTGATTTTTATTATTATATGAAAACTTGGAATCTTTCTTCTGCAGAGCCAAGATATAACCGTTGTTTGAGGCTTTTCAGCCCCGCAGCATCAAATAAATGCTGTCCTCTGAGTGCTGTAGGTGGTCAGAGGAGAAATAACCAGTGCAAGGGGTGGGCGATTGTCAGCAATGGAAAAGGGGAACAATAGAGCAGCTGCTCTGTGAACATTAATGCAACTGAAAGTGGCTAAAAAGCTGCTTTTCTGAAATATTTTAATGAACATTGAACTTTAAAAACAACCCGTAATATAAATTGAGCAGACAGCAATTTAGGGAGCTGGAATTAATGATGTTTTCCCTCTAATTTACACTTAAAACTACAAGGGGGAACATCAGATATTTAATGTGTGAGGAGGAACAGGCAAAGTACCTTAACTGACAAGTGATGGGTGAGTGAGTGTAAATCTTTCGTGACTGGTGAGATTTCAGTCTGTGAACTGTTGAACCAGGTGTGATTTGTCACCATTTCTTGGGTAGTAAAACATGAAACCCTTTCAGATCCTTGACATTTACGAAGTGGATGAAAATGTTCATTTAATCTCAAGTCTGACACAAGAACTTATGATCCCAGAGGGTGTTTGGCGTGTGTGTGTCCTGTTGGGAGGCACTGACTTGTGTCCTTGGGTGGTGGCTGCTGGTGTCTTAATGCCCTAACAGTGTCATTTGCACTTGCAGAGGAGGATGGAGTCCGAAGGAAAAGGAGCCAGGAACAACATCCATATTTAAAAAAATAAAGTATTTAATTTTTTATATAAATGACTTCTCTTTTATTCCAGAGGGTATCGTGTGAGTAAGGGTGGGATGTAGCAGGGATGAGTTTGAGAAACAGTGACACAAGTGAGGCAGTAGAAAGGGTCACAGAAGTGCTTGGAGTGAGAAGGGCTTGAGTTGTTGGATCCTGCACAAGCAGAACCACCTACAAACCAACAAAAACCCAACGAACACACAGATTGTCTCAGTTCATGTTGCTGTATTTGAGCCCTTGGGCAGCTGTACAGATGTAGTGCATGATGTCACTTATTAAACATAGGCCTTTGTTTAAATACCGAGTAGTAAGGAGGGTTTTACCTACAGTGACATGACCCCCCAGCTTTGCTGGGGAGGAGGCTGCAGCTCCTCCCTCACACGATCAGGAATGGGGCCATCTGAGGTGTTTTGCTCTTTGATGTCATTTCTTTCTGGTATTGTTCAGATTGTGAAAAGGCTCCAGCAAGAAGAGGTTTTGTGGTTCCTCAGCAGCTGTGCTGTGAGGGGCTGGGTTTCAGTGGCTTTGTTTCCACAGCTCCTGCAGGCTTACACGGCCTTTTTCCCTAAATTCTGTTATTTTCCACTAACTTGCCCTCATTTCTTTCCCACTATTGCAGCATCAGCTGCTTGCTCTGTGTGCTTAGGGCTGCTCCAGCCTGGAGGTGATTCCAGCCTGAACTTCCCTCTAGCTCCCTTTGCAACAAACCAGGGCTTGTTTTCTGTGAGGAAATGGCTGTTTCGGAGAACAGCAAAAAGCCCCCGGGCAGGGTCAGTCCTGGCCTTGGCCTGGCAAAGGCAAACACACGTTTTATCCATGTTTGCACAAAAAACAACCTCTGCCCTGGCCCCAAGCTCTGCGATGGGGGTGAAACCTGGCTGTTGGGGAAAGGAACTGCTGCTTTTTCAGCAGAAAGATGATTTCTGCAGGCACGTTCTCCCAGCCTGGCTTGAACACCACACCAGGGAATGCTGATGTGTGGTAACATAACCCTGCAGGTTGGGGAGTGGTTTGGTCTGGGGTTTTTTGAATTCTTTTTTTCCCTGTGCAGCTTTTAGAAACAAGAGCTGGAGCCTGCCCAGGCCTGTTGCCGTTTATCATCCAAGTCATGATGAGCAGCTCCTTGGCTGCACCTCTCCCAGCAGAGCCAGGGAAGGGGGCGATGCCAGGAGTAAAAATAGTGCTGCTGCCACCACATCCCCGTCACACCGGGCAGCTGTGCCAGGGCTGCTGCTCCTCCAGACCCGTGGTGCCCCCCGTGCCATGCGGAGCTTCCCTGTTCCTGCTCTTTCATGTTGGCATTAAAACAACATTTCCACATGGATTACAATAACGTCAGAGCTGTGGCTCCCCTGGGCCCTGCCTCTCACCATTCCAGGGCTGCTGGTGCTGAGACGTGTTGACGCAGGAGGTGACGTGGGCCCGGGGAGGGCGGCAGCCACCTCCTTCACCCCAACGCGGCCTCCCTGGGGCTGGGGGAGAACCCGCTGCAGCTGCCTGACCCCACAGAGCTGCGGGCAGGGTTCGGGGGTCCCTTCCTGCACTGGGGGTCTCCACAGCCCCTCACACCCCGGCCCCCCAAACCCAGATGCCCTTGGAAGATGCTGGTCCAGAGCTCAAAGCCACTCCTGGAGCCCCAGCTGTGGGGTTTTGGGGTTTTTTCCCCCAGCTCTGATTCGGCGGGAGGGGGTGAAGCAACTAAGTACCCTCTGCCCCAGCAGCACCCCACGGCTTTGGGAGGCGGGTCCCTGGCCCTGCTTGCTCCGGCCAGACTGGGGCAGGGTGCAAGGACCGGAACGGGACTGAGCTGAGCTGGGCCGGGCCGGGCCTCAGCGCTCCGCCCCCCCCGCAGCCCGTCCCCGCCATGGCGGCGGCGTTCACGGCCCTGCGCGTCTTTCTCGGGCTCTTCTTCCTGCTGACCGGCCTCGCCAAGCTCTCGGAGCTGCTCTCGGCAGAGCTGCACCGGCACATGGTGAGCGGGGGGCGGTGGGGGCTGCGCTGGGCCGGGACCCGGGGGTGCTGGGCTGAGCAAGCCTGAGCACCTTGGGGGTGCAGAATTGAGCCTTTAAGGGGAAGGGGTTGGGCCTTTTGGGGTGCTGGGGTGCAGGGCTGAACCCTTGGGTGGGGGGTGAGCAGGTTGGGGTGTCAGGCTGAGCACTTTGGGGTGAGCAAGCCTGAGCCCCTTGGGGTGCAAGGTTGAGGCTTTCTGAGGAAGGGACTGAGCCCTTTGGGGTGCAGGATTGAGCCTTTAAGGGGATTGAGCCCACGGGGGTGCTGGGTGCAGGGCCGAGCTCCTTGGGGTTCAGGGCAGGGCTGAGCAGACCCCACTGGAGGGGCTGTGCCCTCCACCCCAGGCTCAGGGCTGCTCTGCTCCTCTCTACCCGTCTAGAAGTCAGAGTTCGTGCGCTTTGCCGAGGTCTTTCCCCTGAAGGAGTTTGGGTTTGCACCAGAGCCAGGCCAGTACCTGCTGGTGGTGGGCTGGGTGGAGGTGGTGGCCGGGCTGCTGCTGGCATTCGGGCCCCAGCTCCTGCAGGAGATCAGCAACTTCGTCCTCAGCATCATCATGATCGGTGAGAGCGGGCGGGTGCCCAGCGCCCTGCCTGGGGTCTCTGGGGATGCTCGGGCAGGGACCCCAGTGCCCACACTCTGCTTGCTCCTCGCTCAGGTGCCATCTACACGCTGCTGGTGCTGCGGGAGCCCCTGGCCATGTGTGCCCCTGCCACCCTCTGCCTCGGCCTCCTCCTGCTGCTCAACATCCGCGGGCACGGGGCTGCCCCCAAGCCCAAGTTTGAGTGACCGGGGGCGGGCAGGATGGTGGCACAGCTGATGGGAAGCGATGCTCTTAGAGTGTTTTCAGGGACAGCATTGTGTCCTACGAGGTAACTTGTTGCTGGTGCACGGTGTGTCCTCTCCTGCCACTGCCAGGACCCTGGTGCTGGTTGTCCCCACACCATGGGACCTGGCCTGGTGCTGTGGGACAGTGGCCATGGCACTCATGGCGCTGCCATGGCACTGCCACTGCTCCGACAGGTCTATTGCTAAACTCACACAAGATGTTCAGCTCTTCCCAGCTTTGGCCACGCACAGCTGGGGCTGGCTCTGCTCTCCTTGGAGCTTTTGTATTTTGGAATAAAACCTCTTGTTTTTCACGTTTTGCCTCCCCTGTTTATTTCTGCCTCCCTAATGCTGAGCTGTAGGGGCTGGAGGATGTCCTGGGGCTGGAGGCCCTTGGTCCCCTGGAGCAATGCCTGGAGACGAGGACCAGGGACAGGCAGGAGCTGATGGCAGCTGCGAGGAGGCAGACAGCCGGTGGGGAGAGCCCCTGCGGGGGCGAGAGCCCCTTGGCCACCCGGAGCCACCCAGCAATGTGCCAGGTCACCTGCCGCACATCCTGGGGGGCAACAGCAGCAGCGCGACCCCCAAACCCTGTCCCTGGGCAGGCATGTGCTCTTTGGGGATCGTGCTCCGGTGGGGCTCTGCACCCAGGGGGACTCTTCCACCACCCTTGATGGGCATGGCCACTGTGATCCACTCAGGATGATCCCCAAGATCACATTTGAACCGCACATCTCCCAGCAAGGCATCTGGGATGGCAGAGGGAGCAGAGGGAGTACAACACCCTTACTCCCAGTGGGACCTGAACCACCTCAGGGTGGCACCTTTGGTGTCCCAAATGAGCATCCACAAATTGCAGGACCACATAAAGCAGCGAGTTGGTTGCTCACAGAGTTTGGGGGGAGGAGGGAGAGGGGCTGCTCCCCCTAAATTCATCTTTGAAGCCAACAAAAGCACTGAGAGCCTGGAGGAGGCAGATTCCAGCTTTGATCCCTTTCAGGGCATCCCTTTTTTCCCCCAGCTGCCGGGTGCAGAAACTTGACCCTCGACCACTTTCATCCAAGTGTGGGTGGGAAAAGGGCCCTGGGAAAGGGTCCTGGATGGGGCGGGGGCTACCCCCACATACCCCCAGCCCTGTCAGCCGGCGCAGGGGGTCTTAGCGTGGCTCCAGCAGGGAATCCCTTGTTAACATACACACACAGGTGCTCTCCCCACTCCCAGCTGCTGTCCCTCAGTCACTAACCCCCACAGGGGGCTCGGGATGGTGGAGGGAGGGGGCGGATCAGGCTCCCCCCAGCACTTAAATCCTTCCCCAGCCTGGCTGGCTCAGACGGCGAGGAGCAGCTGGAGGGGACGCAGTTGGTCCAGACCCAGTGGGGTAAGTAACCAGCTTGGTGTGGGTGAGATGGAGCATCCCCCATGCAAGCAGCAATGGGGGAAGGAAAGGAGAGGGGGTCACTGTGGGAACGGGGGGCTCCTTGGGGGTCTGTGCTGGCTGTGAAGAGCAACTGAAGCCCACCAGGATGAGCCCTGGATGCTCCTGAGGCTCGGCAGCTCCTGGCCTCCATGCCCCACCCCTGTGCTGTGTTCTTCATGTGCCGAATCCAGCCCTGCCATGCTGGAAAACACCCGCTGGGTGAGTCAGAGCTGCTGGTGAGGTGTGGGCAGGCAGTGATGGGAGGTGAGAGAGCCCCGCGGTGCAGCCACTGCGGCACAATGTGGCTTTCCATGGCCAACACCGGCAAGCAGCGCGGTGCCAGGGGGCACGGGAAGCTGCCAGCCCCCCTGTACCCCACTGCATGCCCAGGGTCTCTCCGCTCAGGCACACGCTGAGCCAGTGGGTGACTTCCCCATGGGGGCGTTGGGTGGCCCCATCAGGCAGGCGGCTGCGTGGGAGGTGTTAAGCCCCACAGCTGCCAACTGGAGCCCTGCCCGGCTGGTGTGGGGGGACACGGCTGGGCTTGGGTGGTGAGGGGGTCCTGGAGCTCCTCATCTCCTCTGAGGAGCCGTTGGAGGCTGAGCCCCTCCGGCAGATGGTGGCATCCCCATGGAGGGGCTCTGACAGCGGTGCCCAGCAGGCCATCCCATCCAGATCAATACCCCTTCCCTGTCCCCTGAGGGTTGTGTTCGGGGCCATCCCACTGACTGTTCCCCCATCTTTGCAGGAGCCCAGGATGAATGGCTCGGCACTGGGGCCGCTGCCAACGGGGCACCCTGGCCAGTGCGTGCCCAGCGACCCGGTGCAGTTCGTGCTGGTGCCCGCCGTCTACTGCCTGGTGCTGTGCGTGGGGCTGCCGGGCAACCTGGTGGCCTTGCTGGTCTTCCTGCAGAGCGGCAAGGTGAGGAAGGCCATCCGCATCTACCTCATCAACCTCACGCTGGCCGACATCCTCTTCAACCTCACCCTGCCCCTCTGGATCTCCTACTACCTGGCCGGGGGGGACTGGCAGCTCTCGGAGGCCGCTTGCCGCCTGGCTGGAGCCGCCTACTACCTGGCAACCTACAGCGCCATCACCTTCATGGTGCTCATCAGCTTCAACCGGTACTGCGCGGTGCGGGCGGCGCGGCGGGAGCTGCCGCTCACCGGGCGCCGAGGAGCAGCCCTGGCCTGTGCCCTGGCCTGGCTGCTGGGGCTGGGCTGTGCCGTGCCCACCCTGGCTGCCCAGCAGACCTTCCCCGCCCGCACCGGGGCCACCGCCTGCTTCGAGCAGCACGGGCGGCAGCGGGCGTACGCCTACGCCATGGTGGGCTTCTTCTTCGCCGCCTTCCTGGTGGTGCTGGGCACCTACGCCTCCATCGCCCGGGCGCTCTCGGTGCCCACCGCTGCCGCCGCCTCGCCGGGCTCCCACCGGCAGCAGGCGCGGTCCATGGTGCTGGGGATGCTGCTGGTCTTCGTGGTCTGCGTGGCCCCCTACCACCTCACGCTGGCCCCCTGGGTAGGCAGCCAGCCCCCCGAGCCTCTCTGCAAGCCCCCAGCCACTCTGGACACGCTGCACGGGCTGAGCGTGGCCCTGCTCAGCCTCAACAGCTGCCTCGACCCCCTCGTCTACTGCTTCTGCATCCGACGCTTCCGCGCCGACCTGGGACGGACCCTGCGCAAGATCGGATGGTGCCTCCCGCTGCCCCCACCAGCCCCTCCCGGGCCCATGCCCAGTGCCCGCACCTCCTCCTTTGCCTCCTCGTAGCAGGGTGGGCACTGAGAGTCCAGCCCCAGCTGCCCAGGTGCCAGGGTCTTTGCAGGATGGGGTCCTTGGTGCCCAGCTGGGGATGGGGAGCAGCATGGGGGGAGCTCTGGCTTCATGCACCCCTCCTCTTCCTCCCACTTCCACTCTGCACATCCCCATGTGCTCATGGGCCCACGCATGGATCCCGCCCTCCACGTTCGTAGGCACGGGGAGGGCAGCTCACCTGGCAAGGGGTTGCTGTCCCCTGCCAGGGGTCTCCATCCTATGGGGGCATCACGATCAAAGACACCCGTGGCACGAGCTGGGTTGCCTGTGGGGATCTTTGGGGGTCCCACAGCTGGTCCCATCCCACAGCATGCCAGAGCCTCACACCCACATCTCTCCCACTCTCAGCCAGGATTAAAAATTAATGAGCCAAAGGCTTCCCCAGTCTCTCTGCTGGCTGCCATGCACCGAGCAGCACCAGCCCCTCCTGCACCCTGGGGCAGGGCTGGGCGTGGGGCAGACCCTGACCCCCCAATCCCCCCAATCCCCATCCCTACCTCAGCCCTGCTCCTGCAGCAGGATCCTGTGCTGGGGGTTGCTGAGCCACCCAGCCCCATCCCTGCCCTGCCTGCGGGTGGGTGGCCATGGTGGGCACAGCGCAGCTCCCAGCCCCACGCTCACCCCCCCCTTCCCCGGCGAGCCCTGGCACGCTGCGTGGGCGGCCGGGCTGGCGCAGGGCCGGGGGCGGCTGTGTGGGAGGAAGATGGTGTTTTCCCAGCCCTGGCTCGTTCCTGCTGCCACCGCAGCCTCGTTCTCTGGCACTGCACGGATGGGAGCGACTGGTGCTGGTGGCTACGTGGGCTTTGGGGTGCGCAGGGGCAGGGGGGGATGGTGGTGGGTGCATCAGATGCTCCCCACCCAGGGGCCTCACCCCCTGATCTCCAGCATGCTGCAACCCACCGGTGTGTGGGAAGGAAGCATGAGTGATCGGGCTGGAGGAGATGGGCTGCCCAGGGGACTGCCAGCATGGCATGGGCAGGGTGGCAGCCAGGCATCGGGATGGCTGCGTGATGCTGTGCCCATTGGTGGTGGGGTATTAACGGCTGCCAGTGGGGCAGTGAAAGTGGGGGGCAAGGACTGGCCCCAGCACCAGCCCCAGCTCTGACCAGGGAAGGGACTGTTCAGCAGGAGGGGAAATGGGGGCCATGGTGCTGATGAGCAGAACACCCCGAGATGGGGGTGGCTCTGCAGTGCCCCAGCGCTGGCAGCGGGGCCCAGATCCAGCCTTGCTCTCCCCGAAGCTGCCCTCCCACTGCCCTGTGCCACCGCAGGGAAACATTCGTGTCTCCCAGCCCTGGCATCCCTCTGGGTGACCGATGGTGTGACTGCTGGGGACAGCCCTGCCCGGTGGCACTGCCAGCCTGGCTGAGGACCACACTGCTGGGACGTGGACATGAAACTGCTTAAAAACCTGTTCCAGCTCTGGGCAGGGGCTCCCTCGTGGCATGGTGGGTGGCTTCAAGGCTGTCCCAGTGCCAGGGCCGGGCACATGCCACCATGTGGCTCTCACCACCACGCACAGCAAGGCGTTAACCAGGGGATTGTTCTGCTGCTCTCCTAACCCGCGTGTACCATAATAATAATAATTATTATTAGCAAATTACATGGTGTGGTGTGAAGGGCTCGGCTGGCGCTGCTGCAGGGCTGTCCCGGTACCCGGGGGCTGTCCCGGTACCCTGGTAACCACAAGCAGGGGTGAGTGATGGATGCCAGAGGGATGCCCACGGGTGGTACCACCCATCCCGGTGCCACCCCGGGGCAGAGCCCACGCACCGTGCCCCGCCGGCGGCATCTCCCCGGCCCCCGCTGCCCACCTCCCTGCAATCCCAGCTCCCGGTTGCTCCCCGCCGCGCTCGGGGCCGGGGTCCCGGGTGCCGGGAGGCGGCGGCAGAGCCGCACCGGAGCCATCTTGCGCCGCCGCCGCCCGCTCTGACTCCCGGGGAAAATCCACCGCCGTGTCTTGGCTGCGCCGCGGCGGCCCCGGCCCCGCTCCGCACCGCTCCGCGCCCATCCGCGCTGCACTGCGGGGTCCCCGCATGCTCCCACCCGCGGGGCTCCGGCCCGGGCCGCTCCGGGACCAGCTGAGCCGGGACCGACCGAACCCATCCGAGCCCCTCCGGTACCAACCGGGCCGGGCCGTCGGGGAGCCGCCCGGTAGCGGCCGGAGGATGTAGGCGGCGGGAGCGGGGTAAGAGCGGCGGGCGGGGGCCGGTGCCCCGGGGCTGGCATCCCGCGGGGCTGGCATCGCCGGGTGGGGTCCTGGTCCCGGGGGACCGCGGTGCCCAGCGCGGGGGGTTGGGTAATGGGGGGGGGGCTCTCCCCGACGGGGCGCCGGGGCCGTGCGGGACAGGCCTCCCCGGGGGACGGGATGTTTCGCCCGTGGACCCATCCATCGCCGGCGGGCCGGTGTTTGTGTGGGGGGGATGCCGGCAATATGGCTGGGGGCATCTCCCCGGCACCGCGGTTGGTCGGGATCCCCCGGTGAGTGCGGGAGAAGGGGTGCGGGCACCCCCCTCTCCTGCTGCGTGAGGCTTTGGGGAGCGGGCTGAAGCTCTCAGCCCCTCCAGCTCTTCCCCCACCCCCCCCAAGAAGGTGACACCAGCCATCCTGGAACTCTCCCACTGCAGAGGGCTCGGAGCAGGGTCGGGCAGACCCAGGACCCCTCCCCAGCTCGGGGGTCTCCCCTCTCGGCAGCCTGCGGGGCAGGGGGGACTGGCGCTGGTGCAGGAGCCGTGTCCCGGCCGGGCTGGTGCAGGTGCTGGAGCTGCTGCAGAGCACGATCCGAGCGGTGCCTCTCACCGCACATCCAGGCTCCCTGGCACAGCCCAGCCTCGCAGGAGACAAGGGGATGATTTTCGGGGCCCTGGCTCCAGATGTCTGCCTCCTCTCATCGCCTTCCTCCTCCCGGACGGTTGGGTTTTGCTGGGGGAGCCAGTCTGGTCCCTCCACCCCGTGCCAAACCTGCAGAGCAAGTTGGCGCTGGGACCGCTCGTCTCTCTCCATCCTGTGACATCCAGCCCTGCACGTCACCTCCCTCGCAGGGTGCAGGGCCACGCTGCCCGTGGGGGTCCCTGCCCGCTCCCCATGCCACGCACGGAGCCCTGAGTGGGCAGGAGGGCATGGAGATGGGCTGTTGGGTGCTGGCTATGCCCACGGGAGCCTGGGCTGGGAGCAGGAGGCCTCCCTTGGTGTAAACCGGGGCAGGATCCAGCCAGCAGCAGATTCTGCTTTAGGAAATGGATGTCGTTTCCCATCTATCTCAGTTCCTCGCCCCCGTGCTCCCACTGTTCTCCTGCATGCGTCTGCAGCCCTCAGCCCACGAGGGCCGGGATGGATCAGGGGGATGGCCACGGGGACACGGGCACGGCCACGCTCGGGAGGCAGGTCAGACCTTTCAAGGCATTATTCAAGCACCGGCAGGGCCGAGAGGGAAAAAATAGCCATCAAAGTGACCGTGGAGCATCCGAACATCTGAGCTGGAGGGGCCCCTCTTAGCTGGGGAGCCTTAGATGACAGCCTGGGCAAGGGATGGGGAGGAAGTGGAGAGAAATGGGGAGTGCAGTCTGGGGGTCCTGGGGTGGCCCTTCCTTCAGCCTCCCCATCACTAGTTCAGACAGAGCTGTGCTGAGACCTGCGGGACACAGAGCCAGTGCAGGAGGCTTGAGGCTGGTGGCTGTTCTGGTGTGTGGATCTCCATGAATCTGCTCACCTGCGAGGGCAGGATCAGGCCCCATTCTGGGTTCTGGTGCCCAGCTGGTGCTGCTGCAACTGGGGCTGAGGCTCCAGATCCAGGTTTTGCAGATGCTCGTGCCTCTCTGACAAGCTGATCCAAAACCCTGGATCCCACCCAGCCAGAAATTTGGACCTGGAGCCAAAGGTGACTCTTGGCCCTTATCTCCATCATGGGCGAAGCTAAAATCTGGATCTGAGCAGCAACGTGAGGAGCCTGGAGCCAGCTCAGGTGCTGGACGTGTGGCTTGTGCTCCTTCTGCCCGTCAAATTAGATTTCCTTAAATAGCCTGTTGAAGACCAGAGTCCGTCAGAGACCGAATGACAGGTCACCAGGGGTGTGGAAGCCCCACCACGATCCTGGCTGCCTGCTTCAAGAGGTTGGCAGCCGGTAATAATAGTAAAACACGGTGCCACTGCCGGGAGAGCGCAGCGCCGGGGAGCTAAGAATAGCACGAGAGACGTGCCGGTGGCCGGGGGACTCGTGGGGATGGCCGGGAGCTGTCCCGGGGGGACATCCTGGTGGTGGAGTGGATGGAGGTGGCAGCTCATGTCCCTCACAGCAGGTGGGGACCAGCAGAAGGCAAGGGGATGGGGATGTGCAGAGCGATGTCCGGTGCTGCCCACCCTGAGTAGGGCCCATCAGCCTGGCCTCGGGGCTCTGCCATCCCCAAGAGCTGGGTGTGCTGCCAAAGTGGCCTCCGGATCGTGGCCCTCTCGATGGTTCCATGATGCCCATTTGGAGAGGGCATGGCTGTCATGGGCCCGCGAGCAGAGCAGCGGGGAGGCCGGGCTGCTCTCTGCCAGCCGCGGCACGTGGCAGCTGAGCAAGTGCCCATCAGATTAAGGAGAATTAATTTGTACTTTCCCTGTTTGTGCGGGGCCGGGGGTGCTGCCTGGTGTCCCCCTCCATGAGCAGCTGTGCTTCTGCAGCTCCCGTGTCAGCATTTCTCCAACCTGCCCTCAATCCTACAGAGATTTTCCACATCCCCCCCCACCCATCTCCCTCCTCCCAAAATGCTGGAGCGGGAAGGAGCCATGACATGGTTTCTAATCAGTTTCTGAATTCAGATTTCTCTTGGCTGTCGTTGGAGGAGGCTTCTCCCAGGCTTTGTCTGGTGCTGCTGGAGCAGGGTGCTGCTCTGCAGCGACGACGGCAGGCGATGCTGGCACCCCGGGGAGCGAGCGGTGGCAGCCGGGAGATCCTACAGAGACACAGCACTGGTTGGAGCCAGTCACTTGCAAGAGCATCACCAGCATCCCAAGATCCTGCCATGTGCAGTTGGGTGGCAACCAAAGCCTGTGACCACCCCACCACAACCTGGGGCTGGTGCTGGCAGCTCCTGGCCAGCATGGACCACTGCTGCTGTGTTCCTGGGGCTCATCCTGCGGGGCTGGGTGGCTGGTGCGAGAGCCGGGCACCGTGCCCCACGTGCCCATCCTGGCACAGCTCCGCTGTGGCCGGTGCACTGCTGGGTTTGGCTCCTTCCCCGGCACCAGCCCTTGTGGGCAGCGAGTTGTGGCTCTGAGCGAAGCCAGGGGATGCAAACACATCCCGGCGCTGCCAAGCCCCAATTAATAGCCTGTGAATCATGATGCCGTTGGAAGAGCAGATGTTTGTGGCGTGGTTGCCAGCGCTCGGTGTTTCGCCGTGGGGCTCCTTGGCCTTAAACCAGCAGCTCTGGGCAGCCGGTGGTGGCAGGAGCCTCGCTGCCTGCCCGGCCCTCTCCCTGGCAGGGCCGGGAGCCGTTTGGGCTGGGAATTAGCTGAAGTTTTTTGGTGGGCAGAGCGGAGC